>SJYX01018694.1:0-14761 GCA_006410675.1 Oreotragus oreotragus
AAAAAAACATTATTTATAAGAGATCAAATTATCAGAATAAAACATAAAATCATACAGTAAAAAATCGTATTTCCAAGTGACTCTTTCAGAAGGCAGTGATCACCTTTCTGTAACAGTTGTTACAAAGTTTTCACTTGAAGAAACTCCTGGTATTATATCTTAACCTGCTACAATTCAGTTTAATGAATCCCTTCTGAAACTTGCAGTCATGTGGTTAAACATATGTTGTCATCTTTCAAAGCCTAGAAACATGATGTAAATATAACGAGACTAACGTGTCCTTTGGGCACTTAGTTGTCATTCGAGATGAATTTATATATGACTTCCATTTTCTACCTTGTCTCTCCCATTTTTCTTTCACTACAAAGAAAAAGGAAAGCTAGTTTAAATAGCACATGTTTAGACTACATAAAGGAACAATTTCCTTCAGATTAGAAGTGTGATTTTCCAGTCCAGTTTTCTTATGTACACCAACTATGCTCCAGATTTGCGTGTGAACTGGTTCTTTTGGGGAGCATTGTCTCCTTGCTGTATTTGGAAGAAAGTTATTTGATAATCAGTCATATTTGTCACTTAGTCAATATTTAAATAAAGGTCCTATGTCCTTAATTTAGCTTCATTTTGAGAAAAGTATACTGCAATGGAAGACATATTTTAAAAATGGAAATGTATGGCATCGTTTAAATGAGATACCTCCAAACTTTTCTTCTTCTGTAATTTGAACTGGGAATCAGGGGTTTCATCCATATAATCTCAAGTATTCTAATCAAGTCCAAAAGTACATATAGTCTGGAGCCTCGCTCTCCTATGGGGAGTCTGTGTAGTGTGGAGAAATAAATGAGTAATATCATCATGTCTGGGAGTTGATGAAACAGGACTAAAAGTGTAATTAAGATATTCCATGAACAAGATGGCCGAGATCCCACATTTACAGAGTTAATTGAAATCGTCCACAGGTGCACCTTGATGTTGGACTTTATCAGTGAATCAAAAAGAATCAACACCCCTCCCACCGCAACCACCAAATGTATAGCAGGGCAGCTATTTAACTGTGGATATCCATAAACAGTGGCGCCTGCATGGCAGTGTCAATGGACACTAACGCAAATCCCGCATGGGGTTATTTATCTGCTGACCTTGCATGTGATGGCGTGGAGGAGTCTCTCTAGGAGAGACTTGCTTCAAGTTGGAAGCAGTCACTGGGGCAGCAGGTGAAACTGCCAGAGAGCACGCTCGCTCTTTAAGGAGGCGGAGCTAGTCCGCGAAGCAGCAGGCCTTGGTTTCACGGTTGGCGGGGTGAATGTGGGATGGAAGGATGGGAGCAAGTTGAGACACAGTGCCCTGGAGAAGGAGTGTCTTGTCTGACATACTGCTGGTGTCAGAGCAAGTGAGGAAAAGACTCTGGATACCTGCCTTATCTGATGATGACTACAGAGGTGGATTGGGTATGGGATTCGCTCTGTTCGGGTGAACTGTCTCCTGTGTCTCCCTATGAAGTCTCCGATAACTTTTCAGTACTCAGTCATGCTTTTGTGAATGGATTACGTGGAGGGCTTGTGAAGAAGTGCTTCAAGGCTGAGGATAAATGTCACAAGCATACCAGTGGAGACTGCTGGGTGTCTGGGTCATATGCACAGACCCTCTCACTCAACAACAGGATTATTGTCCACCAACTTATCTTAGAGGTGTCTTGTTCTTGGGAAGTGTTTTTCTACCAGAGAATCTATTTCAGGAGGAGGTCATATTCTATTTCTGCCCGTGCTTGCTAATTGTGTATATGTGAATGTGTGTGTACACATAAATTTCTATAAAACACAGATATGCAATGTGTCTTGATCCTCTTACTCTTTTATAAAATTTTTGTTTTGTATTGGACTATGATTGATTTACAGTGTTGTGTTAGTTTCCTATGTACAGAAAAAATACGTGTATTATATAGCTTCACTTTATATCTATCATATATAAGCTCATTTCATATTATATATATATATATATAACTTCACTTTTGTGTACATAGGAAACTGACACAATATTATAAGTCAACTGTAGTATGTATAGTAAATATGTGTGTTACATATATGTATATATATTGCTTCAAACTCATTCCTTGCTTAGGTGATTTTAGAATACTGAGCAGCGTTTTCTGTGACACGCAGTGGGTCCTTGTTGCTTATCTCTTTTAAACCAACAGTAGATTTAGGATTTCCCTGGCAGCTCAGATTGTCTACACTCTTTGAAAAGAAAAAAAAAGAACTCCACCTTTTAAGTCTTTCAAATTTATTCCTTTGGGTGGGCAAAATGAGCCAGACATCAGAAACATATCCCTCCCTCCCAACTCAGAATCTGAAAAATACGTATTACCTGGAACCAGGTTTTACACTTTAAAGATTCCTAACTGCACACATACACTTTTGGGTCTTATATTTAAAAGCTCTGTTGGTATTTTGATTGGTACTGCATTGAATCTATAAATCAATCAAGAACACCCGATACTTTAACAATATTAGATTTTCTCTTAGTCATAATTATAGTTTTAGTTCATAGATCATTCATATGTTTTATGAGATTTACCATTTTAATTGGATTTTTATTGTTTATGGCAGTATGCAAAAATAGTTGACATTTTCTATCCAGTAATTCCAGATACAGATGGAATTCCAGATACATCTGGAATACAATTCCAGGTGGTAGAATACAATTCCAGATGATGGAATTGTCTGATTCCATCCGATTCTCTGTGTCGATGATCATACCTGCAAAGAAGGTCTCCTATGCTTTCCTTTTTCAGTCCGGATGATGGTTCTCTCTCTCTTTTTACTTTCTTTATAGTATTTTATTTAAATATACATTTGTTTTAATTGGAGGTTAATTACTTTACAATACTGTATTGGTTTTGCCATACATCAACATGAATCTGCCATAGGTGTACACGTGTTCCCCATCCTGAACCCCCCCCCTCCCTGTAGTATCCCTCTGGGTCATCCCAGTGCACCAGTATTTTATTTTTATATCAATACACTAGCTGGAACTGGAATAGAAATAGTGAGAGCAAAAATTCTGTTGGGCCTGAACTTTGGGGGGAAATCATATAATTTGTAGTCTCCTTTTTCAGATGGATACAGTTTCTTTCTATTACTAGTTTGCTGAGATTTTAAAAATTAGAAATAGATTTTATATTTTCTCAAATGTTTTTCCTATGCCTGTAGAGACAACACATTTTGTTTCGATTTCTTTAACTTTTTTGTATTTAGTTTGTTATGATAAATTAGAAAGAAAAAGAAAAACAAGAAGGCAAAGTGGTTATCTGAGGAGGCCCTACAAATAGCTAAAGAAATAAGAGAAGTGAAAAGCAAGGGATACAGGGAAAGGTATATCCAACTAAACACAGATTTCCAAAGAACAGCATGGAGAGACAAGGGCTTCTTCAATGAACAGTATATAAAACTAGAAGAAAAAAACAGAAGGGGAAAGACTGGAGATTTCTTCAGGAAAACTGGATTTATGCAAGGAAATTTTGCCCAAAGATGGGCACCATAACGGACACAGATGGTAGAGATCTAGCAGACACTGCAGAGATCATGAAGAGATGGGAAGAGTACCCAGAGCTATACAAGAAAGATCCAGATGAACCGGACGACGACAGTGGTGTGGTCAGCCACCCAGAGCCAGCCATTCTGCGGAGCGAAGTCAAGGGGGCCTTAGGAAGCACTGCTGTTAATGAGCTAGAGAATGTGATGGAATGCCAGTAGAACTATTCAAGTCTCTAAAGGATGCCATCAAGGTGTTGCATTTGATATGTCAGCAAATCTGGAAGACCCAGCAGTGGCCACGGGACTAGAAAAGGTCAATCCTCATCCCAGTTCCCAAGAAGAATATAACGTGCTAACCATTGGACAATTGTACTCATCTCCCATGCTAGTAAGGTCATGCTTAGAATCTTGCATGCTAAGCTTCAGCATTATGTGAACCAAGAGCTTCCAGATGTCCAGGCTGAGATTAGAAAAGGATGAGAAACTAGAGATCAAATTGCCACCATTCACTGGATCATAGAGAAAGCTAGGGAAGAAAAACATCTATCTCTGTTTCAGCAACTATGCCAAAGCCTTTGACTGTGTGGATCATAATAAACTGTGGAAAGCTTTTAAAGAGATGAAAATACCAGACCATTTTACCTGTCTCCCGAAAACCTATATATAGGTCAAAAAGCAACAGTTAGAACCCTGCAGAGAACAACTGATTAGCTCAAGACTGAGAAAGGAGTCTGACAAGGCTGTCTGCTGTCACCCTGTCTGTTTAATCTGCGTGCTGAGCACATCATGAGAAACGCTGGGCTGGGTGAGTTACAAGCTGGAATCAAGATAGGCAGGAGGAACATCAACAACCTCAGATGTGCAGGTGATACCACTCTAAAGGCAGAAAGTGAAGAGGAACTAAAGAGCCTCTTGATGAGGGTGAAGGAGGAGAAAGAGCCGGCTTAAAACTAAATAAAAAATCTAAGACCATGGCATCAGCCCCCTTACTCGTGGCAAATAGAAGGGGAAGAGGTGGGAGCAGTGACACAGCTCCTCTCCTCGGGCTCAGAATGACAGAGCACGGTGACGGCAGCCATGGAGTCAGATGATGGCTTCTTGGCAGGAAAGCTACGACAAACCTGGAGAGTGTGTGGAAAAGCAGACACTCTGCCGACAAAGGTCGTGCAGTCAAGGCTTCGGTCTTCCCAGCAGCCATGTGCAGTTGTGAGAGCTGGATGGTAAAGAAGGCAGAGCGCCAAAGAATTGATGCTTTTGAACTGTGGTGCTGGAGGAGACTCCTGAGAGTCCCTTGGAGACCAAGGAGATCAAACCGGTCAATCTTAAGGAAAATCAACCCTGAATACTCGTTGGAAGGACTGATGTTGAAGTTGAAACTCCAGTATTTTGATCATCTGATGCAAACAGCTGACTCATTGGAAAAGTCCCTGATGCCGAGAAAGTTTGAGGGCAGGAAGAGAGGGTGTCAGAGGATGAGATGCCTGGTTGTCATCACCGATGCAATGGACATGAACTTGGGCAAACTTTGGGAAATAATGAGGTACAGGGAGGCCCAGAGTGCTGCAGGCCACAGGGTCGCAAAGAGTCAGACACGACTGGGCAACTGAACAACAACATGGTAAATTACACTTATCGATTTCCAAATATTAATGTCCATTCTTAGAGTAAATATCACTTGCTTATGCTGCATTATACTTTTAATACATTATTACTGCACTCAGATTGCTAAAAGTTTGATTAGGGTTAGGATTCTTATGACTGTGTTCAGTGGGTATATTGATCTATAGTTTAGGGAGATAATGAGGTACAGGGAGGCCCAGAGTGCTGCAGGCCACGGGGTCGCAAAGAGTCAGACACGACTGGGCAACTGAACAACAACATGGTAAATTACATTTATTGATTTCCGAATATTAATGTCCATTCTTAGAGTAAATATCACTTGCTTATGATGCATTATACTTTTAATACATTATTACTGCACTCAAATTGCTAAAAGTTTGATTAGGGTTAGGATTCTTATGACTGTGTTCAGTGGGTATATTGATCTATAGTTTTATTTGTGATGAATTTGCTTTTGGTATCATGGCAAAGCTGGTTTTATAGAATGCATTAAGAATTATCCACTTCTCTTCAATTTTCTGGAAGAATTTGTATGGGTTGGTAATATTTTCTCCTTACATAAACAGGCAAAGACATATTAACCTGGCATTCTCTTAGGGAAGGTTTTTAAACTGCAAATTGAATTTCTTTAGTGGCTATAGGGCCCTTCAGGTGATTACTTTATCCTCGTGAGAGCATTATGACTTGCATCTTTTTTTAAAGTGTCCACTTCATTTAAGTTGTCAAGTTTATGAGCATGGACTTGTTACTAATACTTATGATCCTTTTAATGTCTTTAGAATCTGAGAGATGTTACCTTTCTCATTCCAGATATTCATAATTTGTGTTATACCTTTTTTTTTCTGATCAGTCTATCTAGAAGTTTATCAATGTTCCTATTTTTAAAGAATTGGCTTTTAATTTTATTGATTTTTTCCCTACTATTTTTCTGTTTTTTATTTCACTGATTTCCACTTCAATATTTATTATTTTCTTTCTTCCACTAACTCAGGTTCTCATTTACTCTTATTTTTGTAGATAAGAATACCTTATTATCTTAAGGTATCAAGTTTGTGAACGTTGGGGAGTTTGCTATGATGTCTCCTCGATGTTGTGTTTTATTTTTATTCAGTACAAAATATTTTATAATTTGGCTCTTGGCTACCTTTTTAAATCCATTTGAAGTATGTTACTTAGTTTCCAAATATTTGTGTGTTTCCTAACAGCTTTCTGTTATTTCTCTCTCACTTGTCCCTTTTGGTCAAAGAACTTGACTTTTGTAACTTGAATCCTTTGAAATTTATTGAGATTTGCTTCAAGATTCAGGATATGTTGGTGAATGGTCCATGTATGCTTAAAAAGAATGTGTATTATGGCTTTGTTGGATAGAAAGTTTTTTTAAGGTCAAGTTGGTTGATCACGTCAGGTCTAGTATACCTTTGCTGAGCTTTTTCCTGCTTATTCTATCAATTATGAAGTGAGTGCAAGGGTTGAAATATCAGATTATAAGTGTGGATTTATCTTCTTGCATTTCAATCTGTTTTCCTTCAAACGTTTTGATGCCCTGCTGTTAAGTACATAAATATTCAGAATGTGATGACCTTTTGATGAACGGATATTCTAATAGCTCTTCCTACACTCTGCTGAAAAACTTTGTGTCTTTATGCATAGCCACTCCAGCTTTTTTTGACTTNTTATAAGTGTGGATTTATCTTCTTGCATTTCAATCTGTTTTCCTTCAAACGTTTTGATGCCCTGCTGTTAAGTACATAAATATTCAGAATGTGATGACCTTTTGATGAACGGATATTCTAATAGCTCTTCCTACACTCTGCTGAAAAACTTTGTGTCTTTATGCATAGCCACTCCAGCTTTTTTTGACTTGTGTTAGCATGGTGTTATAGGTTTCCCCCCCACCTTTTTTTTGTCTTCAATAAATTGTTTTGACACTGTCATCCTGCTGGCATTGTTCTGACTAACCTGCTCTTGTCCTGGTCTCTTTCTCTGTAGACAGCATTGTTTTACTCTGGTTGTTTGTAAGGTTTTCTCTTTCTCACTGGTCTTGAATAATCAAATTATGAAAGAAAGTGAAAGTTGCTCAGTGGTGTCCGACTCTTTGCAATCCCATGGACTATACAGTCCATGGAATTCTCCAGGCCAGAATCCTGGAGTGGGCAGCCTTTCCCTTCTCCAGGGGATCTTCCCAATCCAGGGATCAAACCCAGGTCTCCTGCATTGCAGGTGGATTCTTTACCAGCCGAGCCACAGGGGAAGCCCAGTTCAATTATGATGTGTTTCTCCTGCTTGGGTTTGGCGCTCTCCTTAAATCTTCATGTTTACATTCTTGTTCTGTCACTAAGCAGGGTCCGAATCTTTGTGACCCCGTGGACTGCAGCACACCCGGCTACCTTGTCCTTCCTTATCTCCTGCAGTTTGCTCAAATTCACGTCCGTTGAGTCAGTGATGCTATCTAACCATTTCATTCTCCTCTGTTGCCCCCTTCTCCTCCTGCCTTCAGTCTTTCCCAGCATCAGCGTCTTTTCCAAGGAGTCAGCTCTTCGCATCAGATGGCCAAAGTGTTGGAGCTTCAGCTTCAGTATCAGTCCATCTGATGCATATTCAGGGTTGATTTCCCTTAAGATGGACTGGTTTGATCTCCTTGCAGTCCAAGGGACGCTCAAGAGTCTTCTCCAGTACCACAAATACTTCACATCTATAATTTTCATCAATTTTGGATATTTTTCTGCCTTTACACCCTCAAATATTTCTTTCTGTCTTTCCTTGTCTCCTCTGAGTATGCCCAACTACATATAAATCAACCTGCTTGAAGATATACAATTTTCCTTTTTCTCCCTGTCTCCATTTAAATAGTTTTATTGCTATATTTCCAAGGTCACTGTTATTTTCTTCAGAAATGTTTAATCTGTTTATCCTACTCTGTGTATATTTTACCTCAAATATTGCAGTTTGCATTTCTAGATGTTCAATTTGTTATTTCAAATATCTTCCATTTTTCTACTTAATGCTTTGAACATATGGGATGTGATGGTCATGTTTAAATTTCCTTGTCTGTCACAATAACTTCTGTGACAATAGTGGGTCATTTTCATTTGCCTATTTTCCTTATAATGGACATGATTTCCAGTGTCTTTGCATGGCTTGTCCTCTTCGATGCCGTGAGTTTTACTTTGTTGAGTGCTGAGTGTTTTTGATCTCCTGTAAATGCTTTTGTGCTTCTTTTCTGAAGTGAGCTAAGTTGCTTGGAATCATCTCAGCCTTTCAGGTCGCGCTTTATGGTTTCTTAGATGTATCTGAGTTCATGGTCTGTCCAGAGCTCGTTATTTCCATTGCTGAGGCAAGACTTTCCTGAGCAATGATTTTTTCCTATCTGGCTGGCGGGAGCAGGAGCAGGCACGATTCCTAGCCTGTGTGAGTGCCAGGCACTGCTCCACTCAGTCCTTCCAGATAATTCTTTTCCAGGCCTCTGGTGATTTCCTCACAAACCTGTGCTGGTTAGTACTTTGCTAAGTTGTCAAGTCTCCCTGCAGTTCCCTTTCTGTGCAAAGATCCTCTCTGACACTCTAGCAGCCTTGATTTCCCGAGACACAACTTCCTGCTCTGGAACCCGCTGAGCTCACCAGGTTCTGCCTGAGGCTGCCTCTCTGGGCCACAGCCTGGGACCGCCTTCAAGCTGGGCCTTTATGGAACTCGTCTTTATTTCTCACTTCACAGGGACCACTTTGTTATCTGAGATCTGCTTTGAAGACCCTTTTTCCAAATATTTTATCTTTTGGGATGGGGTTGCTTTGCCAACAAAGGTCCGTCTAGTCAAGGCTATGGTTTTTCCAGTAGTCATGTATGGATGTGAGAGTTGGACTATAAAGAAAGCTGAGTGCTGAAGAATTGATGCTTTTGAACTGTGGGTTTGGAGAACCTTGGGCTGCAAGGAGATCCAACCAGCCCATCCTAAAGATGGATGAACAATAACACTATTGGGCTGCAAGGAGATCCAACCAGCCCACCCTAAACAAGATCAGTCCTGGGTATTCATTGAAAGGACTGATGTTGAAGCTGAAACTCCAATAGTTTGGCTACCTGATGCGAAAAGCTGACTCATTGGAAAAGACCCTGATGCTGGGAAAGATTGAAGGTGGGAGGAGAAGGGGACGACAGAGGATGAGATGGTTGGATGGCATCACTGATTCAATGGGCATGAGTTTGAGTAAACTCCAGGAATTGGTGATGGACAGGGAGGCCTGGTGTGCTGCAGTCCATGAGGTCACACAGAGTTGGGCAGGACTGAGCGACTGAACTGAATTGTTTTAGATGAGAGCGTAAATAGTGTTATTGTTCATCCATATTTGGTGCAAACAGAAGCTCACATAAGGATTTTATATTTTAGATCTTTTATAGAGGTGGAGATTGTCTACAAGATAGACCTTACTGGATTGGTTAAGTGACATGAGGGCTCCTGACATCATCTGAGCTAACAGTATAATGGGTTGGTTTATTGGAAAATCTATGCTGTACCTTTGAAATCACCATGAGACTGCATTATATCCAAATCCACTGAGATTGCCTACAGTGTGGTTTACTGATATCACGGAAAAGATTAGAATGAGAAGGAATTTTCTTTCCTAGTCTGTGGCGTTGGGAAGGTAGTTCAGCCCTGTTTGTTCCTCCTGGAACGAATCATCAAGTCCACTGCCTGTTAACGGTCCTTTAGAATATATAATGAGGAGTCTTGTACAGATCCAGTGCACATCAGGCTGGCTGGATTCTTCTGAGTTGTGTGTGCTTTATTTTGGTGATGGTGGTTGTTGTTCAAGTGCCAAATCGTGTTTGAATCTTTGCTACCCCACGGACCGAAGCACACCAGGTTCCCTGTCCCTTACCATCTCCTGGGGTTTGCCCACAATCATTAGCTTTGCTTTTTCCTTTTCTTTTTTAAAATTTATTAATTTATGGCTACACTGAGTCTTGGCAGCTGTGTGTGAGTGTTCTCTAGTTGCGGCGGCGGGGGCTACTTTCTACGCTCATGGGCTTCTCACTGGGTGGCTCCCCTTGTGGAGTGCAGGCTCTAGTCTGAGGCTCAGTAGCTGTTCTGAGGCCTGTGGGATCATCCCGGACCAGGGATCAAACCTATGTCTTTTGCACTGGCAGGTGAATCCTTAGCCAGCGGACCACCAGGGAAGTCGTAGCTTTGCTTTATCTGTAAGTCCTTGACCTCTGGGGAAACCAGTACTATTGACAGATTGTTCATCTTTTCCTTTCAGATACCTGAGATGGTCCTATTGTAAATGTCCAAACTTTATTTTATATATATATAAAATAATTCAGGCTGCAGAAGATTCTATTCCTTGGTGTTTAAGCTATGTGAATTTATTATCTGTGCAAAGAAAGTTTTTTTTTTTTTTACCACTACAAACCCCAAAAGTTTGTGCTATGTTAGCCGTACTCTTGAAATATATTCCGTATTTTCATTGCTTTTCAATGGGGGTCCTATTTGCCTATCAATTTTATTCTGAAAGATTTGTGATTAACAGGACTGTATGGACACTGCTTTTCTACAAATAATATTAAATTTAAAAATAGATTTGTCTTCAAAAGTGTTTATATACATTTCAAATTTTATGTCAGTGGTGTGTGTGTTTTCAGTTGCTCAGACATGTCCAACTCCCTGCAACCCCATGGACGGTAGCCCACCAGGCTCCTCTGTTCATGGACTTCTCCAGGCAAGGATAATGGAGTAGGTTGCCATTTCCTTCTCCAGGTATATATCAGTGGTAGATTCTAAAAACATCTTTCTTTCCTCAAATTGTGTTTCCATTAGAGGTTTTTATTTTCTTCCACAAGATCCCAGGAAGACTACCAAAGATGTTTTAATGAGAAGCAAGATTTAGATAGTCTCAAGAGGGAGATGTAAAACAGTTTTAGCTATTAAAAGATAATATCAGAGCAAGCACAAGTACGTAACCTGAAAAATGGATCAATTAGAAATCTATTGTGTCCTTCAGAGCAGAAGCACTTATATCACAACATTGAGACCAGGGCTAATAATATTATTAAATGAAGACAACCAACGCTGTGATACATTTTCATTTACTATTGTAATACTGAGGAGCCAACTGCAGGAGCACCTAGAGTTAAAAGGTTCATTTCCTCATGACCACACAGAATCTCTCAAAGTAGCTTTGGTCCCAAAAGAGCTTCATCCTTTTCAAAAGTTTTCTTTGTGAAAGGTTTTTATTTTCTATTGGAGTGCATTTGGTTGACAATCTTGCACTGGTTTCAGACGCACAGGAAGTGACTCAGCCATATACGCGCACGCGTCTCTTCTTTTTCAGATCGTTTTCCCATGGAGGTTATTTCAGAATGCTGAGTAGAGCTCCCTGCGCTGCACAGGAGGTCTCAGCTGCCTGTTTTAAATACAGCAGCGTGTGCCCGTCAGTCTGAATCTCCCAGTCTGTCTCTCCCTTCTCCCCCGGAGCCATAAGGTCGTTGAAGACTTTTCTTGATCTGTTTAAGACCAGTTAGCTGGAAATTTTGCATAAAATTTTGGATATAATGTCCTTTTTTGCTTTAAGCTCCAATCGCTCCTCATTTATCCCAAGTACAAGCAGAGCTCCTTACGACGCTCCGTGTGTCTCTGCTGGGCCTGACCTCCGTCGCAGTCTGCCTCCTCCAAGGCCTCCTTCCCGGGCTTGCGTGCTGCTGGCCGTGCCGCTAACTTTGCTCCTTTATGCCCCAGACATCTGCCCGTCTGGAGGCCTTTGCCCGGCCTTCCCTTCTCCGGCGCCTCTCTCTCCAAAGACTCTCCTTGCTCCACGGTCACCTCTAATACTTGAATTTTTGCTCAAATGTCCACCCTCCTAAGGAGGTTTTCCTTTGCTGCCCTATTTAAAATCACCCACCCTATCGCCCAGCCCTTCAGATTCTGTCTTCTGCATGACACCTTTTAAAAAAGTTTGCAAGAGCAAACAATAGGTGCCTAATTCATATTTGTGAATTGAAGTAAATGCGTTCATTGACTAGTATGACAGTGAAGTCAGTATTTTGTATTTGAGAGATAGCAGGCCAGGACAAGAGTTTTGCTTTATATCGGGTGAACGTTTCCCTCTATAAGTCTGATTTCTACATACAGAGAAAAACTGCTTTATCTTGCTTCATTAGCACCCTTTTAATCAAATACATTTATGAATAATGCTTTGTTGGGCATTTCAGATTAGGTCTCACATACACTGTATTTGTATTGTGTAAGGAAATTTGTTTCATTCACTGGGGCAGGTATGGAGTAACCTATAAAAGGTATATTACCACACCTCACACCTTGCATCTGGTTTTAATTATTTATCTGTCCTTGGGTCGAGGTGTGAATTCCATTTCATCTCACTTGAATGAGATGTCTTTCTGGATGAGCCAGAAAAATTCTTAAAATCATAAGGCTTCGATAACTACTTCTTTTGTGTAGAAATATTGGATACAATAGCTCCAAAGGAAATAAAAATGGGTTTTATGTGAGATGTAACATATATCTTTTAGCCTAAATGTCTGTGATTTAATTAAACTAGGCATCAGTATTAGGAATACATCTAAAGCTTTGTCTGAATATTATTTATTTGAACTGATTTTTGTTGCTTGAATTTTTCCTAAAATGTTCTTTGACATGTAGTGAAACCAATGATTCCACTTTCATAAAATGATGTTAAGGGTTAGCCATACTTCCTGGTGTAAAGTAATTTTTAAAGCAAAACATTTTGTTTACTAACCTAGAGCACTGACCCTGCTTATCCCATTTGAAGGTTAGAAACACGTTCCAGTTGTAAAGATGTTCAACTGACTTTGAAGGTGAGTGAGTTCGTAATGTCTGTCTTATGAGGATCGATACACATGTTTATTTTTCACTGCCCAAATCTGGGGAGGAGGGTTGAAGGACCCGAAAGGCATCGCCAAGATGCTCCTGAGGCCTGTGCTGGAATTGCTTTATTCTCGTCTCCATTCCAAATTGTAATGGTGATTGTAGTGTGCAGTCAAACATAGTAAGGAAGTTATGTATACAAGTAGATTTTTAAAACACACAGGTATAGGGCATCTGATAACTGTGCGAATGCAACCATGTGAGCAAATGTGATCTTTCTCTGTGGCCATCATTCTCGTTCTGAAGGCTTCCAGATAGCATCATGGACCTGATTGGAACCGTCCAGGCTCGAACTTAAAGGGTCACCTTATCAGCAACATCTAGTGCCTCACAGGACTTTTCTTATTTGTTTGAATAGTAGGGATGTACCTGACCGTGGGGGTCTGGCAGCTTACCACTCAAAAGCCAACAGAGCTAAGGTTGGTGGAAGGGAAAGTTTGCTTTATTTCGGAGACTGGCCACCAGAGGATGGGGCAGCCTCCTGTCCAAAGGCCAAAGTCCCCCACCCTGCCCCCACCTGAGAACCACTGGGGACGAGCTTCTACAGACAGAGGGACGGGGCTCCGTGTGGAAACAGCAGTCAGGCTGACGGTCATCTTGAAAGGAGTCGTGTGCTGGTCTGGCCGTCTCGAGAGGGTCTGTGCTTAGTTGCTCAGCCCTCTCCAGCTCTGTGACGCTATGGACTGTGGCCCACCAGGCTCCTCTGTCCGTGGGGTTTCTCAGGTCAGAAGACTGGAGTGGGTGGCCGTCCTCTTCTCCAGGGGATCTTCCTGACCCCGGGATGGAACCCGGGTCTCCTGCGTTGCAGGCAGATTGCATCATTGATCTTTCGTTCCAGGGTTGGCTTGCTCCAGTTTCTTTGAGGCAGCTTATATCCCAGGTGCAGTCTGCTCACCACGCTTACTTCTCCACCTGCTGGGGGTTTTGGCATCTACAAGACAGCTCCCAAGATATGGCTCAGGATGTTAGTGTAGCCCTTGAGAATGAATTAGATGTCCTTGACTTTACTTAATGACTGAAAAACAGTCCCCTTTGATGGTGTTCCTATGTTTTTGCATTTTCTTCCTTCTCTGATTAAATTTATTCTTTGGCGAAAGCTTCTCTACAGAAGAAAGGCAGGCTGAAGACATGGGGTTCGAGAGCCACGGAGTCCTGCCCCGTCAGGACTTCCGACACTCTCTGCTGTTCCCTTTGTTCAGCAGTTAGTTAGCCTACACTCCATTCGGGTTTCACCCAAAACTCTTGCCTGTGGTTCTCCAGGCAGTAGTTTGCTGGGCCTAAGTCAGCTCACTTCTAGATCCGAGCTGGTCAACGGAAATTTGTGTGGTGATAGGATGGTTCTGTGTCTGCTTTGTCGCATGAGGCAGCCTCTAGACCCCTGTGGGTACAGAGTGCTAGCGGGACTGAGGAACTGGACTTTTCATTCTGTTTGAATGTGAACAGAGCACATTTACCTGTCAGTCTCCATGTGTGCCTCGTGGCTGCCACACGGGGCTTCCCAGTCCTCGGTACTGTTTCTGCAGGGTTAACAGAAGCCACACGGTATTTGGAGAAGAACGGCTGTGTTTTCTCTCCTTCAACTCTCTTTTTCCTTTTTTTTATCTTGGGCCATGCTGTTCAGCGTGTGAGGCCTTAGTTCTCCAAATACCCCCTGCACTGGCAGTGTCCAGTCTTAACCAACAGACCAGGGGAGCCCCTCTCTTCCAGCTCTTGA
>SJYX01018694.1:15318-31187 GCA_006410675.1 Oreotragus oreotragus
TCAAGAGCTGGAAGAGAGGGGCTCCCCTGGTCTGTTGGTTAAGACTGGACACTGCCAGTGCAGGGGGTATTTGGAGAACTAAGGCCTCACACGCTGAACAGCATGGCCCAAGATAAAAAAAAGGAAAAAGAGAGTTGAAGGAGAGAAAACACAGCCGTTCTTCTCCAAATACCGTGTGGCTTCTGTTAACCCTGCAGAAACAGTACTGAGGACTGGGAAGCCCCGTGTGGCAGCCACGAGGCACACATGGAGACTGACAGGTAAATGTGCTCTGTTCACATTCAAACAGAATGAAAAGTCCAGTTCCTCAGTCCCGCTAGCACTCTGTACCCACAGGGGTCTAGAGGCTGCCTCATGCGACAAAGCAGACACAGAACCATCCTATCACCACACAAATTTCCGTTGACCAGCTCGGATCTAGAAGTGAGCTGACTTAGGCCCAGCAAACTACTGCCTGGAGAACCACAGGCAAGAGTTTTGGGTGAAACCCGAATGGAGTGTAGGCTAACTAACTGCTGAACAAAGGGAACAGCAGAGAGTGTCGGAAGTCCTGACGGGGCAGGACTCCGTGGCTCTCGAACCCCATGTCTTCAGCCTGCCTTTCTTCTGTAGAGAAGCTTTCGCCAAAGAATAAATTTAATCAGAGAAGGAAGAAAATGCAAAAACATAGGAACACCATCAAAGGGGACTGTTTTTCAGTCATTAAGTAAAGTCAAGGACATCTAATTCATTCTCAAGGGCTACACTAACATCCTGAGCCATATCTTGGGAGCTGTCTTGTAGATGCCAAAACCCCCAGCAGGTGGAGAAGTAAGCGTGGTGAGCAGACTGCACCTGGGATATAAGCTGCCTCAAAGAAACTGGAGCAAGCCAACCCTGGAACGAAAGATCAATGATGCAATCTGCCTGCAACGCAGGAGACCCGGGTTCCATCCCGGGGTCAGGAAGATCCCCTGGAGAAGAGGACGGCCACCCACTCCAGTCTTCTGACCTGAGAAACCCCACGGACAGAGGAGCCTGGTGGGCCACAGTCCACAGCGTCGCAGAGCTGGAGAGGGCTGAGCAACTAAGCACAGACCCTCTCGAGACGGCCAGACCAGCACACGACTCCTTTCAAGATGACCGTCAGCCTGACTGCTGTTTCCACACGGAGCCCCGTCCCTCTGTCTGTAGAAGCTCGTCCCCAGTGGTTCTCAGGTGGGGGCAGGGTGGGGGACTTTGGCCTTTGGACAGGAGGCTGCCCCATCCTCTGGTGGCCAGTCTCCGAAATAAAGCAAACTTTCCCTTCCACCAACCTTAGCTCTGTTGGCTTTTGAGTGGTAAGCTGCCAGACCCCCACGGTCAGGTACATCCCTACTATTCAAACAAATAAGAAAAGTCCTGTGAGGCACTAAATGTTGCTGATAAGGTGACCCTTTAAGTTCGAGCCCGGACAGTTCCAATCAGGTCCATGATGCTATCTGGAAGCCTTCAGAACGAGAATGATGGCCACAGAGAAAGATCACATTTGCTCACATGGTTGCATTCGCACAGTTATCAGATGCCCTATACCTGTGTGTTTTAAAAATCTACTTGTATACATAACTTCCTTACTATGTTTGACTGCACACTACAATCACCATTACAATTTGGAATGGAGACGAGAATAAAGCAATTCCAGCACAGGCCTCAGGAGCATCTTGGCGATGCCTTTCGGGTCCTTCAACCCTCCTCCCCAGATTTGGGCAGTGAAAAATAAACATGTGTATCGATCCTCATAAGACAGACATTACGAACTCACTCACCTTCAAAGTCAGTTGAACATCTTTACAACTGGAACGTGTTTCTAACCTTCAAATGGGATAAGCAGGGTCAGTGCTCTAGGTTAGTAAACAAAATGTTTTGCTTTAAAAATTACTTTACACCAGGAAGTATGGCTAACCCTTAACATCATTTTATGAAAGTGGAATCATTGGTTTCACTACATGTCAAAGAACATTTTAGGAAAAATTCAAGCAACAAAAATCAGTTCAAATAAATAATATTCAGACAAAGCTTTAGATGTATTCCTAATACTGATGCCTAGTTTAATTAAATCACAGACATTTAGGCTAAAAGATATATGTTACATCTCACATAAAACCCATTTTTATTTCCTTTGGAGCTATTGTATCCAATATTTCTACACAAAAGAAGTAGTTATCGAAGCCTTATGATTTTAAGAATTTTTCTGGCTCATCCAGAAAGACATCTCATTCAAGTGAGATGAAATGGAATTCACACCTCGACCCAAGGACAGATAAATAATTAAAACCAGATGCAAGGTGTGAGGTGTGGTAATATACCTTTTATAGGTTACTCCATACCTGCCCCAGTGAATGAAACAAATTTCCTTACACAATACAAATACAATGTATGTGAGACCTAATCTGAAATGCCCAACAAAGCATTATTCATAAATGTATTTGATTAAAAGGGTGCTAATGAAGCAAGATAAAGCAGTTTTTCTCTGTATGTAGAAATCAGACTTATAGAGGGAAACGTTCACCCGATATAAAGCAAAACTCTTGTCCTGGCCTGCTATCTCTCAAATACAAAATACTGACTTCACTGTCATACTAGTCAATGAACGCATTTACTTCAATTCACAAATATGAATTAGGCACCTATTGTTTGCTCTTGCAAACTTTTTTAAAAGGTGTCATGCAGAAGACAGAATCTGAAGGGCTGGGCGATAGGGTGGGTGATTTTAAATAGGGCAGCAAAGGAAAACCTCCTTAGGAGGGTGGACATTTGAGCAAAAATTCAAGTATTAGAGGTGACCGTGGAGCAAGGAGAGTCTTTGGAGAGAGAGGCGCCGGAGAAGGGAAGGCCGGGCAAAGGCCTCCAGACGGGCAGATGTCTGGGGCATAAAGGAGCAAAGTTAGCGGCACGGCCAGCAGCACGCAAGCCCGGGAAGGAGGCCTTGGAGGAGGCAGACTGCGACGGAGGTCAGGCCCAGCAGAGACACACGGAGCGTCGTAAGGAGCTCTGCTTGTACTTGGGATAAATGAGGAGCGATTGGAGCTTAAAGCAAAAAAGGACATTATATCCAAAATTTTATGCAAAATTTCCAGCTAACTGGTCTTAAACAGATCAAGAAAAGTCTTCAACGACCTTATGGCTCCGGGGGAGAAGGGAGAGACAGACTGGGAGATTCAGACTGACGGGCACACGCTGCTGTATTTAAAACAGGCAGCTGAGACCTCCTGTGCAGCGCAGGGAGCTCTACTCAGCATTCTGAAATAACCTCCATGGGAAAACGATCTGAAAAAGAAGAGACGCATGCGCGTGTATGGCTGAGTCACTTCCTGTGCGTCTGAAACCAGTGCAAGATTGTCAACCAAATGCACTCCAATAGAAAATAAAAACCTTTCACAAAGAAAACTTTTGAAAAGGATGAAGCTCTTTTGGGACCAAAGCTACTTTGAGAGATTCTGTGTGGTCATGAGGAAATGAACCTTTTAACTCTAGGTGCTCCTGCAGTTGGCTCCTCAGTATTACAATAGTAAATGAAAATGTATCACAGCGCTGGTTGTCTTCATTTAATAATATTATTAGCCCTGGTCTCAATGTTGTGATATAAGTGCTTCTGCTCTGAAGGACACAATAGATTTCTAATTGATCCATTTTTCAGGTTACGTACTTGTGCTTGCTCTGATATTATCTTTTAATAGCTAAAACTGTTTTACATCTCCCTCTTGAGACTATCTAAATCTTGCTTCTTATTAAAACATCTTTGGTAGTCTTCCTGGGATCTTGTGGAAGAAAATAAAAACCTCTAATGGAAACACAATTTGAGGAAAGAAAGATGTTTTTAGAATCTACCACTGATATATACCTGGAGAAGGAAATGGCAACCTACTCCATTATCCTTGCCTGGAGAAGTCCACGAACGGAGGAGCCTGGTGGGCTACCGTCCATGGGGTTGCAGGGAGTTGGACATGTCTGAGCAACTGAAAACACACACACCACTGATATAAAATTTGAAATGTATATAAACACTTTTGAAGATAAATCTATTTTTAAATTTAATAATATTTGTAGAAAACCAGTGTCCATACAGTCCTGTTAATCACAAATCTTTCAGAATAAAATTGATAGGAAAATAGGACCCCCATTGAAAAACAATGAAAATACGGAATATATTTCAAGAGTACGGCTAACATAGCACAAACTTTTGGGGTTTGTAGTGGTAAAAAAAAAAAAACTTTCTTTGCACAGATAATAAATTCACATAGCTTAAACACCAAGGAATAGAATCTTCTGCAGCCTGAATTATTTTATATATATATAAAATAAAGTTTGGACATTTACAATAGGACCATCTCAGGTATCTGAAAGGAAAAGATGAACAATCTGTCAATAGTACTGGTTTCCCCAGAGGTCAAGGACTTACAGATAAAGCAAAGCTACGACTTCCCTGGTGGTCCGCTGGCTAAGGATTCACCTGCCAGTGCAAAAGACATAGGTTTGATCCCTGGTCCGGGATGATCCCACAGGCCTCAGAACAGCTACTGAGCCTCAGACTAGAGCCTGCACTCCACAAGGGGAGCCACCCAGTGAGAAGCCCATGAGCGTAGAAAGTAGCCCCCGCCGCCGCAACTAGAGAACACTCACACACAGCTGCCAAGACTCAGTGTAGCCATAAATTAATAAATTTTAAAAAAGAAAAGGAAAAAGCAAAGCTAATGATTGTGGGCAAACCCCAGGAGATGGTAAGGGACAGGGAACCTGGTGTGCTTCGGTCCGTGGGGTAGCAAAGATTCAAACACGATTTGGCACTTGAACAACAACCACCATCACCAAAATAAAGCACACACAACTCAGAAGAATCCAGCCAGCCTGATGTGCACTGGATCTGTACAAGACTCCTCATTATATATTCTAAAGGACCGTTAACAGGCAGTGGACTTGATGATTCGTTCCAGGAGGAACAAACAGGGCTGAACTACCTTCCCAACGCCACAGACTAGGAAAGAAAATTCCTTCTCATTCTAATCTTTTCCGTGATATCAGTAAACCACACTGTAGGCAATCTCAGTGGATTTGGATATAATGCAGTCTCATGGTGATTTCAAAGGTACAGCATAGATTTTCCAATAAACCAACCCATTATACTGTTAGCTCAGATGATGTCAGGAGCCCTCATGTCACTTAACCAATCCAGTAAGGTCTATCTTGTAGACAATCTCCACCTCTATAAAAGATCTAAAATATAAAATCCTTATGTGAGCTTCTGTTTGCACCAAATATGGATGAACAATAACACTATTTACGCTCTCATCTAAAACAATTCAGTTCAGTCGCTCAGTCCTGCCCAACTCTGTGTGACCTCATGGACTGCAGCACACCAGGCCTCCCTGTCCATCACCAATTCCTGGAGTTTACTCAAACTCATGCCCATTGAATCAGTGATGCCATCCAACCATCTCATCCTCTGTCGTCCCCTTCTCCTCCCACCTTCAATCTTTCCCAGCATCAGGGTCTTTTCCAATGAGTCAGCTTTTCGCATCAGGTAGCCAAACTATTGGAGTTTCAGCTTCAACATCAGTCCTTTCAATGAATACCCAGGACTGATCTTGTTTAGGGTGGGCTGGTTGGATCTCCTTGCAGCCCAATAGTGTTATTGTTCATCCATCTTTAGGATGGGCTGGTTGGATCTCCTTGCAGCCCAAGGTTCTCCAAACCCACAGTTCAAAAGCATCAACTCTTCAGCACTCAGCTTTCTTTATAGTCCAACTCTCACATCCATACATGACTACTGGAAAAACCATAGCCTTGACTAGACGGACCTTTGTTGGCAAAGCAACCCCATCCCAAAAGATAAAATATTTGGAAAAAGGGTCTTCAAAGCAGATCTCAGATAACAAAGTGGTCCCTGTGAAGTGAGAAATAAAGACGAGTTCCATAAAGGCCCAGCTTGAAGGTGGTCCCAGGCTGTGGCCCAGAGAGGCAGCCTCAGGCAGAACCTGGTGAGCTCAGCGGGTTCCAGAGCAGGAAGTTGTGTCTCGGGAAATCAAGGCTGCTAGAGTGTCAGAGAGGATCTTTGCACAGAAAGGGAACTGCAGGGAGACTTGACAACTTAGCAAAGTACTAACCAGCACAGGCTTGTGAGGAAATCACCAGAGGCCTGGAAAAGAATTATCTGGAAGGACTGAGTGGAGCAGTGCCTGGCACTCACACAGGCTAGGAATCGTGCCTGCTCCTGCT
Organism: Oreotragus oreotragus; assembly: GCA_006410675.1. Taxonomy (NCBI): domain Eukaryota; kingdom Metazoa; phylum Chordata; class Mammalia; order Artiodactyla; family Bovidae; genus Oreotragus; species Oreotragus oreotragus. The sequence goes on from SJYX01018694.1 coordinate 21,550, forward strand.
CCCGCCAGCCAGATCGGAAAAAATCATCGCTCAGGAAAGTCTTGCCTCAGCAATGGAAATAACGAGCTCTGGACAGACCATGAACTCAGATACACCTAAGAAACCATAAAGCGCAACCTGAAAGGCTGGGATGATTCCAAGCAACTTAGCTCACTTCAGAAAAGAAGCACAAAAGCATTTACAGGAGATCAAAAACACTCAGCACTCAACAAAGTAAAACTCATGGCATCAAAGAGGACAAGCCATGCAAAGACACTGGAAATCATGTCCATTATAAGGAAAATAGGCAAATGAAAATGACCCACTATTGTCACAGAAGTTATTGTGACAGACAAGGAAATTTAAACATGACCATCACATCCCATATGTTCAAAGCATTAAGTAGAAAAATGGAAGATATTTGAAATAACAAATTGAACATCTAGAAATGCAAACTGCAATATTTGAGGTAAAATATACACAGAGTAGGATAAACAGATTAAACATTTCTGAAGAAAATAACAGTGACCTTGGAAATATAGCAATAAAACTATTTAAATGGAGACAGGGAGAAAAAGGAAAATTGTTTATCTTCAAGCAGGTTGATTTATATGTAGTTGGGCATACTCAGAGGAGACAAGGAAAGAAAGAAAGAAATATTTGAGGGTGTAAAGGCAGAAAAATATCCAAAATTGATGAAAATTATAGATGTGAAGTATTTGTGGTACTGGAGAAGACTCTTGAGCGTCCCTTGGACTGCAAGGAGATCAAACCAGTCCATCTTAAGGGAAATCAACCCTGAATATGCATCAGATGGACTGATACTGAAGCTGAAGCTCCAACACTTTGGCCATCTGATGCGAAGAGCTGACTCCTTGGAAAAGACGCTGATGCTGGGAAAGACTGAAGGCAGGAGGAGAAGGGGGCAACAGAGGAGAATGAAATGGTTAGATAGCATCACTGACTCAACGGACGTGAATTTGAGCAAACTGCAGGAGATAATGAAGGACAAGACAGCCGGGTGTGCTGCAGTCCACGGGGTCACAAAGATTCGGACCCTGCTTAGTGACAGAACAAGAATGTAAACATGAAGATTTAAGGAGAGCGCCAAACCCAAGCAGGAGAAACACATCATAATTGAACTGGGCTTCCCCTGTGGCTCGGCTGGTAAAGAATCCGCCTGCAATGCAGGAGACCTGGGTTTGATCCCTGGATTGGGAAGATCCCCTGGAGAAGGGAAAGGCTGCCCACTCCAGGATTCTGGCCTGGAGAACTCCATGGACTGTATAGTCCATGGGATTGCAAAGAGTTGGACACCACTGAGCAACTTTCACTTTCTTTCATAATTTGATTATTCAAGACCAGTGAGAAAGAGAAAACCTTACAAACAACCAGAGTAAAACAATGCTGTCTACAGAGAAAGAGACGAGGACAGTAGCAGGTTAGTCAGAACAATGCCAGCAGGATGACAGTGTCAAAACAATTTATTGAAGACAAAAAAAAGGTGGGGGGGAAACCTATAACACCATGCTAACACAAGTCAAAAAAAGCTGGAGTGGCTATGCATAAAGGCACAAAGTTTTTCAGCAGAGTGTAGGAAGAGCTATTTAGAATATCCGTTCATCAAAAGGTCATCACATTCTGAATATTTATGTACTTAACAGCAGAGCATCAAAACGTTTGAAGGAAAACAGATTGAAATGCAAGAAGATAAATCCACACTTATAATCTGATATTTCAACCCTTGCACTCACTTCATAATTGATAGAATAAGCAGGAAAAAGCTCAGCAAAGGTATACTAGACCTGACGTGATCAACCAACTTGACCTTAAAAAAACTTTCTATCCAACAAAGCCATAATACACATTCTTTTTAAGCATACATGGACCATTCACCAACATATCCTGAATCTTGAAGCAAATCTCAATAAATTTCAAAGGATTCAAGTTACAAAAGTCAAGTTCTTTGACCAAAAGGGACAAGTGAGAGAGAAATAACAGAAAGCTGTTAGGAAACACACAAATATTTGGAAACTAAGTAACATACTTCAAATGGATTTAAAAAGGTAGCCAAGAGCCAAATTATAAAATATTTTGTACTGAATAAAAATAAAACACAACATCGAGGAGACATCATAGCAAACTCCCCAACGTTCACAAACTTGATACCTTAAGATAATAAGGTATTCTTATCTACAAAAATAAGAGTAAATGAGAACCTGAGTTAGTGGAAGAAAGAAAATAATAAATATTGAAGTGGAAATCAGTGAAATAAAAAACAGAAAAATAGTAGGGAAAAAATCAATAAAATTAAAAGCCAATTCTTTAAAAATAGGAACATTGATAAACTTCTAGATAGACTGATCAGAAAAAAAAAGGTATAACACAAATTATGAATATCTGGAATGAGAAAGGTAACATCTCTCAGATTCTAAAGACATTAAAAGGATCATAAGTATTAGTAACAAGTCCATGCTCATAAACTTGACAACTTAAATGAAGTGGACACTTTAAAAAAAGATGCAAGTCATAATGCTCTCACGAGGATAAAGTAATCACCTGAAGGGCCCTATAGCCACTAAAGAAATTCAATTTGCAGTTTAAAAACCTTCCCTAAGAGAATGCCAGGTTAATATGTCTTTGCCTGTTTATGTAAGGAGAAAATATTACCAACCCATACAAATTCTTCCAGAAAATTGAAGAGAAGTGGATAATTCTTAATGCATTCTATAAAACCAGCTTTGCCATGATACCAAAAGCAAATTCATCACAAATAAAACTATAGATCAATATACCCACTGAACACAGTCATAAGAATCCTAACCCTAATCAAACTTTTAGCAATTTGAGTGCAGTAATAATGTATTAAAAGTATAATGCATCATAAGCAAGTGATATTTACTCTAAGAATGGACATTAATATTCGGAAATCAATAAATGTAATTTACCATGTTGTTGTTCAGTTGCCCAGTCGTGTCTGACTCTTTGCGACCCCGTGGCCTGCAGCACTCTGGGCCTCCCTGTACCTCATTATCTCCCAAAGTTTGCCCAAGTTCATGTCCATTGCATCGGTGATGACAATCAGGCATCTCATCCTCTGACACCCTCTCCTCCTGCCCTCAAACTTTCTCGGCATCAGGGACTTTTCCAACGAGTCAGCTGTTTGCATCAGATGATCAAAATACTGGAGTTTCAGCTTCAACATCAGTCCTTCCAACGGGTATTCAGGGTTGATTTTCCTTAAGATTGACCGGTTTGATCTCCTTGGTCTCCAAGGGACTCTCAGGAGTCTCCTCCAGCACCACAGTTCAAAAGCATCAATTCTTTGGCGCTCTGCCTTCTTTACCATCCAGCTCTCACAACTGCACACGGCTGCTGGGAAGACCGAAGCCTTGACTGCACGACCTTTGTCGGCAGAGTGTCTGCTTTTCCACACACTCTCCAGGTTTGTCGTAGCTTTCCTGCCAAGAAGCCATCATCTGACTCCATGGCTGCCGTCACCGTGCTCTGTCATTCTGAGCCCGAGGAGAGGAGCTGTGTCACTGCTCCCACCTCTTCCCCTTCTATTTGCCATGAGTAAGGGGGCTGATGCCATGGTCTTAGATTTTTTATTTAGTTTTAAGCCAGCTCTTTCTCCTCCTTCACCCTCATCAAGAGGCTCTTTAGTTCCTCTTCACTTTCTGCCATTAGAGTGGTATCACCTGCACATCTGAGGTTGTTGATGTTCCTCCTGCCTGTCTTGATTCCAGCTTGTAACTCACCCAGCCCAGCATTTCTCATGATGTGCTCAGCACGCAGATTAAACAGACAGGGTGACAGCAGACAGCCCTGTCAGACTCCTTTCTCAATCTTGAGAAAGTTGTTCTCTGCAGGGTTCTAACTGTTGCTTTTTGACCTATATATAGGTTTTCGGGAGACAGGTAAAATGGTCTGGTATTTTCATCTCTTTAAAAGCTTTCCACAGTTTATTATGATCCACACAGTCAAAGGCTTTGGCATAGTTGCTGAAACAGAGATAGATGTTTTTCTTCCCTAGCTTTCTCTATGATCCAGTGAATGGTGGCAATTTGATCTCTAGTTTCTCATCCTTTTCTAATCTCAGCCTAGACATCTGGAAGCTCTTGGTTCACATAATGCTGAAGCTTAGCATGCAAGATTCTAAGCATGACCTTACTAGCATCGGAGATGAGTACAATTGTCCAATGGTTAGCACGTTATATCCTTCTTGGGAACTGGGATGAGGATTGACCTTTTCTAGTCCCGTGGCCACTGCTGGGTCTTCCAGATTTGCTGACATATCAAATGCAACACCTTGATGGCATCCTTTAGAGACTTGAATAGTTCTACTGGCATTCCATCACATTCTCTAGCTCATTAACAGCAGTGCTTCCTAAGGCCCCCTTGACTTCGCTCCGCAGAATGGCTGGCTCTGGGTGGCTGACCACACCACTGTCGTCGTCCGGTTCATCTGGATCTTTCTTGTATAGCTCTGGGTACTCTTCCCATCTCTTCATGATCTCTGCAGTGTCTGCTAGATCTCTACCATCTGTGTCCATTATGGTGCCCATCTTTGGGCAAAATTTCCTTGCATAAATCCAGTTTTCCTGAAGAAATCTCCAGTCTTTCCCCTTCTGTTTTTTTCTTCTAGTTTTATATACTGTTCATTGAAGAAGCCCTTGTCTCTCCATGCTGTTCTTTGGAAATCTGTGTTTAGTTGGATATACCTTTCCCTGTATCCCTTGCTTTTCACTTCTCTTATTTCTTTAGCTATTTGTAGGGCCTCCTCAGATAACCACTTTGCCTTCTTGTTTTTCTTTTTCTTTCTAATTTATCATAACAAACTAAATACAAAAAAGTTAAAGAAATCGAAACAAAATGTGTTGTCTCTACAGGCATAGGAAAAACATTTGAGAAAATATAAAATCTATTTCTAATTTTTAAAATCTCAGCAAACTAGTAATAGAAAGAAACTGTATCCATCTGAAAAAGGAGACTACAAATTATATGATTTCCCCCCAAAGTTCAGGCCCAACAGAATTTTTGCTCTCACTATTTCTATTCCAGTTCCAGCTAGTGTATTGATATAAAAATAAAATACTGGTGCACTGGGATGACCCAGAGGGATACTACAGGGAGGGGGGGGGTTCAGGATGGGGAACACGTGTACACCTATGGCAGATTCATGTTGATGTATGGCAAAACCAATACNGTGCACTGGGATGACCCAGAGGGATACTACAGGGAGGGGGGGGGTTCAGGATGGGGAACACGTGTACACCTATGGCAGATTCATGTTGATGTATGGCAAAACCAATACAGTATTGTAAAGTAATTAACCTCCAATTAAAACAAATGTATATTTAAATAAAATACTATAAAGAAAGTAAAAAGAGAGAGAGAACCATCATCCGGACTGAAAAAGGAAAGCATAGGAGACCTTCTTTGCAGGTATGATCATCGACACAGAGAATCGGATGGAATCAGACAATTCCATCATCTGGAATTGTATTCTACCACCTGGAATTGTATTCCAGATGTATCTGGAATTCCATCTGTATCTGGAATTACTGGATAGAAAATGTCAACTATTTTTGCATACTGCCATAAACAATAAAAATCCAATTAAAATGGTAAATCTCATAAAACATATGAATGATCTATGAACTAAAACTATAATTATGACTAAGAGAAAATCTAATATTGTTAAAGTATCGGGTGTTCTTGATTGATTTATAGATTCAATGCAGTACCAATCAAAATACCAACAGAGCTTTTAAATATAAGACCCAAAAGTGTATGTGTGCAGTTAGGAATCTTTAAAGTGTAAAACCTGGTTCCAGGTAATACGTATTTTTCAGATTCTGAGTTGGGAGGGAGGGATATGTTTCTGATGTCTGGCTCATTTTGCCCACCCAAAGGAATAAATTTGAAAGACTTAAAAGGTGGAGTTCTTTTTTTTTCTTTTCAAAGAGTGTAGACAATCTGAGCTGCCAGGGAAATCCTAAATCTACTGTTGGTTTAAAAGAGATAAGCAACAAGGACCCACTGCGTGTCACAGAAAACGCTGCTCAGTATTCTAAAATCACCTAAGCAAGGAATGAGTTTGAAGCAATATATATACATATATGTAACACACATATTTACTATACATACTACAGTTGACTTATAATATTGTGTCAGTTTCCTATGTACACAAAAGTGAAGTTATATATATATAATATGAAATGAGCTTATATATGATAGATATAAAGTGAAGCTATATAATACACGTATTTTTTCTGTACATAGGAAACTAACACAACACTGTAAATCAATCATAGTCCAATACAAAACAAAAATTTTATAAAAGAGTAAGAGGATCAAGACACATTGCATATCTGTGTTTTATAGAAATTTATGTGTACACACACATTCACATATACACAATTAGCAAGCACGGGCAGAAATAGAATATGACCTCCTCCTGAAATAGATTCTCTGGTAGAAAAACACTTCCCAAGAACAAGACACCTCTAAGATAAGTTGGTGGACAATAATCCTGTTGTTGAGTGAGAGGGTCTGTGCATATGACCCAGACACCCAGCAGTCTCCACTGGTATGCTTGTGACATTTATCCTCAGCCTTGAAGCACTTCTTCACAAGCCCTCCACGTAATCCATTCACAAAAGCATGACTGAGTACTGAAAAGTTATCGGAGACTTCATAGGGAGACACAGGAGACAGTTCACCCGAACAGAGCGAATCCCATACCCAATCCACCTCTGTAGTCATCATCAGATAAGGCAGGTATCCAGAGTCTTTTCCTCACTTGCTCTGACACCAGCAGTATGTCAGACAAGACACTCTTTCTCCAGGGCACTGTGTCTCAACTTGCTCCCATCCTTCCATCCCACATTCACCCCGCCAACCGTGAAACCAAGGCCTGCTGCTTCGCGGACTAGCTCCGCCTCCTTAAAGAGCGAGCGTGCTCTCTGGCAGTTTCACCTGCTGCCCCAGTGACTGCTTCCAACTTGAAGCAAGTCTCTCCTAGAGAGACTCCTCCACGCCATCACATGCAAGGTCAGCAGATAAATAACCCCATGCGGGATTTGCGTTAGTGTCCATTGACACTGCCATGCAGGCGCCACTGTTTATGGATATCCACAGTTAAATAGCTGCCCTGCTATACATTTGGTGGTTGCGGTGGGAGGGGTGTTGATTCTTTTTGATTCACTGATAAAGTCCAACATCAAGGTGCACCTGTGGACGATTTCAATTAACTCTGTAAATGTGGGATCTCGGCCATCTTGTTCATGGAATATCTTAATTACACTTTTAGTCCTGTTTCATCAACTCCCAGACATGATGATATTACTCATTTATTTCTCCACACTACACAGACTCCCCATAGGAGAGCGAGGCTCCAGACTATATGTACTTTTGGACTTGATTAGAATACTTGAGATTATATGGATGAAACCCCTGATTCCCAGTTCAAATTACAGAAGAAGAAAAGTTTGGAGGTATCTCATTTAAACGATGCCATACATTTCCATTTTTAAAATATGTCTTCCATTGCAGTATACTTTTCTCAAAATGAAGCTAAATTAAGGACATAGGACCTTTATTTAAATATTGACTAAGTGACAAATATGACTGATTATCAAATAACTTTCTTCCAAATACAGCAAGGAGACAATGCTCCCCAAAAGAACCAGTTCACACGCAAATCTGGAGCATAGTTGGTGTACATAAGAAAACTGGACTGGAAAATCACACTTCTAATCTGAAGGAAATTGTTCCTTTATGTAGTCTAAACATGTGCTATTTAAACTAGCTTTCCTTTTTCTTTGTAGTGAAAGAAAAATGGGAGAGACAAGGTAGAAAATGGAAGTCATATATAAATTCATCTCGAATGACAACTAAGTGCCCAAAGGACACGTTAGTCTCGTTATATTTACATCATGTTTCTAGGCTTCGAAAGATGACAACATATGTTTAACCACATGACTGCAAGTTTCAGAAGGGATTCATTAAACTGAATTGTAGCAGGTTAAGATATAATACCAGGAGTTTCTTCAAGTGAAAACTTTGTAACAACTGTTACAGAAAGGTGATCACTGCCTTCTGAAAGAGTCACTTGGAAATACGATTTTTTACTGTATGATTTTATGTTTTATTCTGATAATTTGATCTCTTATAAATAATGTTTTTTTAACATGCAATAAAATACATTTATTTAATGAAACAGTAAATAAATGGTATTCCATGCACATCTAGTTTGGAAACGTAGCTTCTTTGGCCAAAGTGCCTAAACTCAACAGTTCAGTAGCCCTCATATCAGAACTGTTTTTTATTTATCTAAGTTAGTCACTCAATTACATGTTGACAATATCCACACAAGCATTAACTTAGCAAATTGGTATTGTTAATCTCAGTCCCTAGGAGGAAAACAATATCATTACTGTCAAATTGCTGACAGCATGGTGTCTGGTCAGATTAAGTAAGGTTGATGTTTCATAATAAATCAAGTTAATGGCTTGCTTTGCAAATCAAAGTGTTAAAATTAATCTTTCAATGGTACAAAACCACTACTTGAAACGACATGGTTTAATGACCAAAAAAGGATTCATTGGTTTACCTAAAACCTTGGCCTGGGCAAGTCAAAACACATGGTGAATTGTGTCCCTTACATTTTAAAAAATACATCTTTTTTCATTAAAAAAAAAGTTTTTGAGTTATATCAGTTGTGTGTGTGTGATTACAAAGATAAGCAAAAAGAACTTAGAACTTAGAACTGTATCTACATTTTGATATGTATCTATTTGTTTATATGGAGTCTACCTTACATTAGGCACTGTGAAAGACGCTGAGAATTTAGAAAGAAATGAGGGTAACAAATCCTGTTTCTGCAAGCACCAAACTGTGACTGGGGAGAATGGCTAGAAAGAGGAGGTTTATAATGCAGTTTTACAGGTGTGGGGAGGAGAACAGGAACACAGAAGAAGGTGATGCAGAAACTCTCCTGAAGAAAAGGGTGAAGCTGGGCTCTTGGGAGAATAGGTATTGGGCAGGGCGAGAGTGAGTGTCTGAATAGGGGTGGAAAAGAGATGGTACTTGAGTGAGCTCCTCCTGGGCAGAGGAAAGTTTGTGTTAAAGGCTCTGTAGTAAGTAAGACCATGACAACAGATTCCAAGAATTTCATTAGGAAAAGAGCCTTAAGTCTGGTGAGGAAGTGGGAGGACATAGAGCTAAACCTGGGACGAGATTTACAGCATTCATGATTCTCTCTGCCTATCACAGTTCCCACATTGGTATTTAATCTTTGACTAGTAGTTAAATGGATTCACTGGCCACTGTAAGTCCTGTAGCCACAGTTTCTTCATCCGTCCTTGGGCGGGTGAAGCTTGTCATCTGCTGCCGGGGGCCAGCGTGAGGAATCCCACCCGTGACAAGGTCATGAGGAAGGAAGCCTGAGAAAACGCAAGGACGTGATCAGGCTTTAGGGTTCCCCCTGGAATTTCCTGAGCATCCACCCCCAAAACCAGAGTCTGCCTGCTTTACTGTGTTATGCTTTCCACCTACTTTTCTGTCATTAACAGCGGGATGTCCCCCCACCACCTTTTTCTGGAAAAAAATTAATTTAGAGCTTTTAGATAATAAATCTCCTGGGCATAATG
>SJYX01018695.1:12783-32651 GCA_006410675.1 Oreotragus oreotragus
ACTAAGGTCCGTCTAGTCAAGGCTATGGTTTTTCCTGTGGTCTTGTGTAGATGTGAGAGTTGGACGGTGAAGAAGGCTGAGCACCGAAGAATTGATGCTTTTGAACTGTGGTGTTGCAGAAGACTCTTGAGAGTCCCTTGGACTGCAAGGAGATCCAACCAGTCCATTCTGAAGGAGATCAACCCTGGGATTTCTTTGGAAGGAATGATGCTAAAGCTGAAACTCCAGTACTTTGGCCACCTCATGCGAAGAGCTGACTCATTGGAAAAGACTCTGATGCTGGGAGGGATTGGGGGCAAGAGGAGGAGGGGACAACTGAGGATGAGATGGCTGGATGGCATCACGGACTCGATGGACGTGAGTCTGAGTGAACTCCGGGAGTTGATGATGGACAGGGAGGCCTGGTGTGCTGCGATTCATGGGGTCGCAAAGAGTTGGACACGACTGAGCAACTGAACTGAACTGAATGATATATGAAAATATCCATTTGCGTATGGGAGCGAGTGAAGCATAGGAAGGCAGAGGGCTAAGAAGTGGTGGTGAGAAAATCCCAATGAGACCCCAATATCCATTTCTTTTTGAATTCATACCCTGTATAATCTCTCACCTTGACTGGGGCTGGGTCCTATGACCTGCCTCTTTCTCAATATGGCAAAGGTGATAGAATGTCACTCCCATAATTGTTACTTTACTTTGCTCAAGGCTCTGTCTTTCCAGTAGACTAGAGCTTCTGTTACTAGTTTTCAAGAAGCCAGCTGCCATGAAATTAGGGGCAGTGTGAAAAAGCTCACATTATAAGGGACTGCAGGTGGCCTCTATGAACCAAGGGTGATTTTCAGCCAAAAAGTCAAAACCCTCAGGCCTGCAGCTACAAGGAACTTAATTCTGCAAACAATCTGAGGAGGTTTGGAAGTAGATCTTTCCCTAGCTGAGCCTCCGATGAGACCATTGCATTGCAGCCTGGCAAGACCCTGAATGAGAACCTAGCTAAGCGGTGCCCAGACTTGTAACCTGCTGAAACCGTGTAAGAACAAATGTGTGTTGTTTAAAGCCACAAAGCCTGGAGTAATTTGTGATGTAGCAGCAGAAAACTCATATGTTAATCAAACTGGCAATTTACTCATTTTTATAAATATTGACCTATGGTTTCTAATTCTTTACCATCATTTATTTCAATGCTCTTTTTGTCCCAGATTTGACCAGTGTGAACCCCTACAGTAGGGTTTCTGTGTCCTTTTGACATGAGGCCATCATTCTTTGATTATCTCCTGCTTTCTGTCACAATGCTTCTTCCTCTTTGCAGACACCCTCCCAGTCACACTGGGGTTCTCATATACTGCCCCGAATTTTACTGCTTCTTCCCCACTCTTCCATCCCCTGCCACCTGCCACCATGGACATTCTCTTTACTCTGCTTGAAATGGGATCCTCAAGCCAGGCTGCCTACGTCCTACCCCTGAGCTGATGTCTGCTTTGTCCTAGTTGAACTCAAGACAGTCCCTGTCAGCTCATCCTTCCATGTAGATGCTCTTTTAATGCTGCTGAATTGCTGGCATGCTATGCCAGGCAGTTGCTATGCATGGACACCTCCTCATCTCCCTCAAGCTCTGATAATCCATACCAGGCCTTCTTACTGAACCCTCTCTTCCCTATCTTCAGGTTCTGAAGTGAGACTGTCCCTTGAGTGGATGATTTCCCCGCACACTTCAGGCTTTGACACCCAATTCTGGTCATTCCTCCCATCCACATTTAGTCTCTGAAACCTCATTTGGTCAACCCTCTGCAAGGATACCCTACTCACCCTGCTTGAATTCTGACAGCCTATAATAGATTTTCTAATGCATGGATATTCCTTTTAGCCTTCTTAATTTTCAACACTGAGGCCTGGAAGTCCTTCTATGCAGAAGCCTTCCTTGCATAGAAGGCAGCTCTTCCTCCATCTAGACCACCATGACTCATCCCATCTCCCCAGTACAGATATCTTCCTGGTTTTCAGCCTCACCAAATGTCTTTGAACTTAATTATTCAGAGAAAGGAATGAAGAAAGGAAAGGCAAATTAAGGGTGGATAAGGAGAATTGAAAGGGGAATGAGAAAAGAAAGAAGATACATACATACGTATATCATATATGTATATACATACATATATATATATATATATATATATTAGACTGTCCCTTGAGTGGATGATTTCCCCGCACACTTCAGGCTTTGACACCCAATTCTGGTCATTCCTCCCATCCACATTTAGTCTCTGAAACCTCATTTGGTCAACCCTCTGCAAGGATACCCTACTCACCCTGCTTGAATTCTGACAGCCTATAATAGATTTTCTAATGCATGGATATTCCTTTTAGCCTTCTTAATTTTCAACACTGAGGCCTGGAAGTCCTTCTATGCAGAAGCCTTCCTTGCATAGAAGGCAGCTCTTCCTCCATCTAGACCACCATGACTCATCCCATCTCCCCAGTACAGATATCTTCCTGGTTTTCAGCCTCACCAAATGTCTTTGAACTTAATTATTCAGAGAAAGGAATGAAGAAAGGAAAGGCAAATTAAGGGTGGATAAGGAGAATTGAAAGGGGAATGAGAAAAGAAAGAAGATACATACATACGTATATCATATATGTATATACATACATATATATATATATATATATATATTCCTATCTAAATTAAATATACCAGTAGCTCGAGCGGTAAAGAATGTGCCTGCAATGTGAGAGACCTGGGTTAAATCCCTAGGTCAGGAAGATCCCCTGGAGAAGGGCATGGCAACCCACTCCAGCATTCTTGCCTGGAGAATCCCATGGACAGAGGAGCCTGGGGGGCTACATGGGCCCACAAAGAGTTGGACATCACTGGGCAACTAACACACACAAATTAAATATCAGAATAAGTTTCATAGGTCAAAATGTATAAGGATGCTTTGTATTTCCGGGTCTTATAAGGTTGCTCAAATATATTTATTAACATAAAGCTGTGGGAGGGGGGTTCATGTTTGGGAGTTCGTGTAAAAAAATAAATAAATACAAAAAAAAAAAAAAGTTTAGTTTATTATGCAATTTAATCACAGTAGAAACTTCCCCTTTCACATCAACTGTGCTAGGCACCTATAAGTTACTTAATTTCTGTTTCTTTTTAAAAGAAACTTAATGAATTTGATATTGATTTTTCTCATAAAGTATTTACCACCATCTATTTATTTTCTGTGACTTATATGTAAGCAGTATATGTCCTTCATCTATCAAAATACAACTAACTTGAGCCAGAAAATAATTTTAATGATGTCTCAATTCAGTGTTATACCTTCTTCTATAAACATATAAAATTTAACCAAAATGACAAATTTTTATTTCCTCCACAATATGAGAAAGTGTTTCGTCTTCTTGAATTTTTCCACTGCATTTTCAAATATTGTTCTTGTTCAGTCTCCAGCTCATGTCCAACTCTTTGTGATCCCATGGACTGCAGCACACTAAGCCTCCCTGTCCCTCACTGTCTCCTGGAGTTTATCCAAGTTCATGTCCATTGAATGAGTGACTTCATCCAAACATCTCATCCTCTGTTGCCCTCTTCTCCTGCCTCAGTCTTTCCCAGCATCAGAGTCCTTTCCAGTCAATCAGCTCTTCACATCAGGTGGCCAAGAACTGGAGCTTCAGCTTCAGCATCAGTCCTTCCAAAGAGTATTCAGGGTTGATTTCCTTTAGGATTGACTGGTTTGATCTCCTTGCTGTCCAAGGGACTCTCAAGATTCTTCTCCAGCACCACAGCTCAAAATCATAAATTCTTCAGTGTTCTGCCTTTTTTATGGTCCAACTCACACCCATACATGAATACTGAAAACACCATAGTCTTGACTATATGGACCTTTGTTGGCAAAGTGATGTTTTTGCTTTTTAATAAACTGTCTAGGTTTTTCATAGCTTTCCTTCCAAGAAGGCATTCTCCTCTAATTTCACTGATGCAGGCACAATGTTGCAGTGCTTTTGGAGCCCGATAAGAGGGACTCTGTCACTGCTTCTGCTTTTTCCCCTTCTCCTTGTCATGAAGTGTGGGACCAGGTACCATGATCTCAGATTGTTAAATATTGAATTTTAAGCCAGCTTTTTCAGTCTCCTCTTTCTCTCTCTTCAAGAGGCTCTTTAGTTCCTCTTTGCTTTCTGCCATCAGAGTGATATCATCTGCACATCTGCTGCTGCTACTGCTAAGTCACTTCACTTGTGTCCAACTCTGTGTGACCCCATAGACGGCAGCCCACCAGGCTCCACCATCGCTGGGATTCTCCAGGGAAGAACACTGGAGTGGGTTGCCATTTCCTTCTCCAATGCAGGAAAGTGAAAAGTGAAAGTGAAGTCGCTCAGTCATGTCCGACTCTTCGCTACCCCATGGATTGCAGCCCACCAGACTCCTCTGTCCATGGGATTTTCCAGGCAAGAGTACTGGAGTAGGGTGCTATTGGCTTCTCCATCTGCATATCTGAAGTTCTTGATATTTTTCCCAGCAATCTTGAGTCTAGCATGTAACTCATGCAGCCCAGTGTTTCACATGAGGTGTTCTGCATATAAGTTAAATTAACTGGATGACAATATATAGCCTTGTCGTACTCCTTTCTGAATTTTGAACCAGTAAATTTTTCCATATAAGGTTCTAACTGTCGTTTCTTGACCCACATGCAGTTTTCTCAGGAGACAGGTAAGATGATCTGGTATTCCCATCTCTTTGAGAGTTTTCCAGTTTGTTATGATCCACACAGTCAAAGGCTTTAGCATAGTCAGTGAAAAAGAGGTAGATGTTTATCTGGAATTCCCTTGCTTTCTCTATGAGGCAGAAAATGTTGTCAATTTGATCTCTGGTTCCTCTGCTTTTTCTAAACCCAGTTTGTACATCTGGGAGTTCTTGATTCAAGTACTGTTGAAACCTAGCTTGGTGAATTTTGAGCATAACCTTACTAGCATGGGCAGTGAGTGCAATTGTCCAGAAGTCTGAATATTCTTTAGTACTGCCTTTCTTGGGAATTGAGATGAAGGTGGACCTTTTTCAGTCCTGTGGCCACTACTGGATTTTTCAGATTTGCTGACAATGAGTGCAACACTTTAACAGCATCATCTCTTAGGATTTTAAATAGCTCAGCTGGAATTCCAGCACCTCCAGCAGCTTTATTGGCAGTGCTTCCCAAGGCCCACTAGACTTACCACTCCAGGATGTTTGGCTCTAGATGAGTGACCACAGCATCAAGGTTATCCAAGTCAGTAAGTTTTTTTTTTTTTTTTTTTTTTTACAGTTCTCTTTTGCATTCTTGTCATCTCTTCTTGATCTCTCTGCTTCTATTAGGTCTTTACTGTTTCTTTCATTTATTGTGCCCGTCTCTGAATGAAATGCTCATTTGATATCTCCAGTTTTCTTGACGAGCTCTCTAGTCTTTCCCCCTTCAGTTGTTTTCCTGTTTCTCTGCATTGCTCGTCAATGAAGGCATTCTTGACTCTCCTTGCTATCTTCTGGAACTCTGCATTCAGTTGGCTATACCTTTCCCTTTCTCCCTTGCTTTTTGTTTTTCTTCTTTTCTCAGCCATTTTTAAAGCCTCCTCAACCACTTTGCCTTCTTATATTTCTTTTTCTTTGGAATGGTTTTGTTCAGTGCCTCCTATACAGTATTATGAATCTCTGTCCATAGTTCTTCAGGCACTCTGCCAGATCTAATCCTTTGAATCTATTCATAACTTCCACTTTAGAATCATAAGGAATTTGATTTAGGTTGTACTTGATTGGCATCATGGTTTTCCCCATTTTCTTTAGTTTAAACCTGAATTTTGCAGTAAGGGGCTAATGTACTGAGCCACAGTAGATCTAGGTCTTATTTTTTCTGACTGTGTAGAGCCTCTGATTCCTAAAATGTCAGTGTTTACCTCTTGTCATCTCCTGCTTGACCACTTCCAATTTTCCTTGATTCATGAACCTAACATTCCAAGTTCCTAATACAGTCCTATTCTTCACAGCATTGGATTTTACTGTCATCACCAGACACATCCACAAATGAATGTCATTCTTGCTTTGCCCCAGCCACTTCATTCTTTCTGAAGCTATTAGTAATTGTCCTCCGCTATTCCCCAGTAGTATATTGGACACCTTCTGACCTGGGGGGATCATCTTTTGTGTCATATCTTTTTGCTTTTTTATAGTGTTCATGGGGTTTTCTCGGCAAGAATACTAAAGTGGTCTGCCATTCCCTCCTCCAGTGGACCGCAGTTTGTCAGAACTCTTCACCGTGACCCGTCCATCTTGGGTGGCCCTGCAGGGCATGGTCATAGTTTCACTGAGTTACACAAACCACTTCACCCATATTCTAAAATCAGTGCAAATTTCTTGTAGTTGTTAAGTGGTCACAATCAGAAGACTAGTTCATGTGATAGTCAACTCATAGGAGAGAGAGAATAGACAACTGAATTTTCAGTCTTTTCAATAAAATATTTAATACCTAATTGATAAATAATGTTTGCAGAGAAAAAATAGTGACATACAGATTGGTCATTTATTTAGCAGATGGAAAAAAAGTTGAAAGCAATTGAATTTTAAATAACAAAAATGAGGAAAGTGATTATCTTTGCTTTATACTGATAAAGTAGTGGTTGTATATATGAATATTTTATAATACCTATGTCATAGCATATGTTGTTAATTGTTAAAACAATGCATATTGAAATATATTTGATTTATTCTTTTTAATAGCGTTAGCAAATTCCCTTGAAGAATTTGCTCAACTTAATATCAAGGTCAGTTAAAATATGCCATTTTTATCCACAAGTGTGACATGTTTGTTGAAATGTGGAATACGGACTTTCTATCTTTTCAGTAAGTGGTTTCAAATTAACTCAAATCTGTATGCTCAGAGAAGACTGTGTTCAATAATATCTGTTTCCTAGAAGTAAAAGTATGGTAAGAATAAAGTAATAAAAAAGAACAATAAAGGAGGAAATAAACAAATTGTGCAAGGGCTGGAACATAATGAAGTTTTTACTGGCATGAATGGTACTAACTGTAAATTGTATCCGGGTGGTCAAACCACAAGAGATGATGCAACCAATGATAAAACTATGTATCTTAGGACATAGTCACTACATTACCACTTTTATTTTGTGCTCTTCTAAGATCTTTGTAACATATAGTATAATTTATGGATACCTTTAGTATGATGATCCTTGCTGAAATGTACCCTATGGAACTTTTCAGTAAGGATAACTGCTTCCTGAAAATACTTCACTTTGAAAATCAGTTTTTATTTGCAGACAATTTAAAACATCTCTAATTTTTTATGAAAATATACATTTTATATTTTAAGCTTTGGGTTGATTTTAATAAATTTTTATGTGCATTAATTTAACTTTTATAAAAAGTAAGATAGTTATTTGGGGATAATACTAGAATTATCTCCTTGGTTATATTATAAAAATAATGTTTGTCATTTATTCAGTAAATGCTTGGGACTTGAATTATTTTCTTTATTCTTTCAACAGCCTTTGGCCATAGATTCCATTGTGTCCTCCACATTTTGCCAGAGGAAGATAAGCTTTGGAGAAATAACAAATCCATGGTTACAGCGTTAGGAAGTTGTCAAGCCAATTAAAATCCAAGTTTATTCTAGGCCCATGATCAGCTACTATATTGGCATTGGAAAAAAAAATAATTAATTTTGTTTTTAGTCTCCATAATTGTGGTTATGTGCAGGCAGAGGAAATACGTGAAATTAAGGACTTCTGTAGTAATAAGAAAATTGCTTGTAGGTTTTAGAAATACGTGCCTTGGTCCATGGTCCTAGTCCCCCCTGCAGATCACATGAAAGCAACATTCTTCACGTGCTCCTTGGTTCACTTACTGCAGGGTCCAACAGTGCTGGTGAGGCCGGGTCACTGCCCGGGCTGGAGTTTTAGCTACAGCTAGCTTAGAACCTGGTAGTTAATGTTCACTTGCCAAGTTATGTCCAACTCTTTGCGACCCCACGGGCTGCAGCATGCCAGGCTTCCCTGTCCCTCACCATCTCCTGGAGTTTGCCCAAGTTCATGTCCATTGAATCAGTGATGCCATCCAGCCATCTCGTCTTCTGTCACCCTCTTCTCCTTCTGTCTTCAATATTTCTCAGCATCAGGGTCTTTTCCAATGAGTCGGCTCTTCACACCAGGTGACCAAAGTATCGGAGCTTCAGCTTCAGCATCAGTCCTTCCAAGGAGTATTCAGGGTTGATTTCCTTTAAGACCATGGTTATGTTGGGTGAAATTCTCAAGGTACTGCAAGGCTGGAGAATATCCAGAAGCAAAGACTTTTTAACTGACTTACTTCCATTTCTCTTCCATAAAGTACCATTTTTAGTTTAAAGTTTCAGGACACATTCTTTAAATGAAGAGGGATGACTGACTTCTGTCTTCTACTTTACCTTTATAGTTTTTAGGTTGCTTTCCCCCTATGTTAGTGAAATGATGGCATATGACACTGATGACTGATTTTCTGGCACATATTTTGAAGCAAAATTTTCTCAAAGTTGGGAATTATAATATTATTGATCCTATACTCTATATCTACCCACCACCACTAGCTATACTCCATCCCTGTTACTTCTTAACTTACTAAGTCAGGTTAGAAATATGAATTTTAAAAAATATATATAGTTAGAAATCTGACCTGTAATCATCTGTATCAGCAATGTCAGTAGAACTATAGTGTACGCTGTGTATATAATTTTATTATTTTTTAGTTTTTTAAATTAGGATATTTTATTGAAGTATTATTGATTTACAATGCATAAGTTTCAGATATACAATGTAGTGATACAAATTGCATAAAGACTATTTATTATAGTATTATACCCCATTTAAATTTATTATAAAATATTGGCTGTGTTCAGTTGCTCAGTTGTATCCAACTCTTTGCGATCCCATGAACAGCAGCATTCCAGGCCTCCCTGTCCATCACCAGCTCCCGGATTTCAGCCAAACTCGTGTCCATTGAGGTGGTGATGCCATCCAACCATCTCATCCTCTGTTGTCCCCTTCTCTTCCTGCCCTCAAACTTTCCCAGCAACAGGGTATTTTCAAATGAGTCAGCTCTTCACATCAGGCGGCCAAAGTACTTGAGTTTCAGCTTCAACATCAGTCCTTCCAATGAACACCCAGGACTGACCTCCTTTAGGATGGACTGGTTGAATCTCCTTGCAGTCCAAGGGACTCTCAAGAGTCTTCTCCAACACCACAGTTCAAAAGCATCAATTCTTCGGCACTCAGCTTTCTTTATAGTCCAACTCTCACATCCATACATGACCACTGGAAAAACCATAGCCTTGACTAGATGGACCTTTGTTGGCAAAATAATGTCTCTGCTTTTGAATATGCTGTCTAGGTTGGTCATAACTTCCCTTCCAAGGAGTAAGCATCTTTTAATTGGCTACAAAATGTTTTATAGCTTACTTATTTTACACGGTGTTTGTACTTCTTAATCCCCTACACCAAGCCTGCCCCTCCCTTCTCCCTTCTCCTTACAGGTAACCACTACTTTCTTTGTTCTCTGTATCTGTGAGTCTATTTCTGTTTTGTTGTATTCATTTTATTTTTTAGATTCCACATACAAGAGATGATATGTAGTGCTTATCCTTCTCTCTCTGACTTACTTCATTAGCATAGCACCTGCTAAGTCCGTCCATGTTGAGGCAAACGGCAAATTTATTCTTTTTTATGACTGAATAGTATTCCATTCTGTATATATACACCATATCTTTTACCTAGGAGTGGAAATTCTAGATCATATGATAGTTCCATTTTTTGTTTTTTGAGGAGTATTTATACTGTTTTCCATAGTGGCTGAACCAGTTTGCATTCCCACCAACAGTGCGCAGGGGTTTCCATTTATCCACAGCTTTGCCAACATTTGTTACTGTGTTCTTTTTTTATGGTAGTAATTCAGAAAGATGTGAGGTGATATGTCAGTGTGATTTAGATTTTCATTTCACTGGTAACTGGGCTTCCCTAATAGCTCACTTGGTAAAGAATCCACCAGCGATGCAGGAGACCCTGGTTTGATTCCTGGGTAGGGAGGATCCACTGGAGAAGGGATAGGCTACCCACTCCAGTATTCTTGGGCTTCCCTGGTGACTCAGCTTGTAAAGAATCTGCCTGCAAAGCAGGAGACCTGGGTTTGATCCCTGGGTTGGGAAGATACCTGGAGAAAAGAAAGGCTATCCACTCTAGTGTTCTGGCCTGGATAATTCCATGGACTGTAAAGTCCATGGGGGCACAAACTAGCTGAGCTGAGCATCTTTTCTTGTGCCTGTTGGCCATCTGTGTACTTTATTTGGAAAAATGTCTATTCAGGTATACTGCCTAATTTTTAAACAGGTTGTTTTATTCTTTTTTTATTTTGAGTTACATAAGCTATATATTTTGGACGTTGCTTTTGTTTGTTCACTAAGTCATGTCTGAATCTTGCAACCCCATGGACTGTAACATGCCAGGCTCCTCTGTTCTCCACTGTCTTCCAGAGTTTGCTCAAACTCATGTTTCTTGAGTCAATGATGCCATCCAATCATATCATCCTCTATCACCTGCTTTTCCTTCTGCCTTCAATATTTTCCAGCATCAGGGTCTTTTCCAATGAGTCAGCTCTTCACATCAGGTGGCCAATGGATTGAAGCTTCAGCTTCAGTATCAGTCCTTCCAATGAATATTCAGGACTGATTTCCTTTAGGATTGACTGGTTTGCTCTCCTTGCAGTCGAGAGGACTCTCAAGAGTCTTCTCCAGCACCACAGTTCAAAAGCATCAATTCTTTGGCACTCAGCTTTATTCACAGTCCAACTCTCACGTCCATACACGACTACTGGAAAACCATAGCTTTGACTAGACGGACCTTTGCTGGAAAAGTGATGTCTCTGCTTTTTAATATGCTATCTAGGTTTGTGATAGATTTTTTTTTTTCCAAGGAGCAAGTGTCTTAATTTCATGGCTGCAGTCACCATCTGCAGTGATTTTGGAGTCCAGGAAAATAGAGTCTGTTGCTGTTTTTGTTTTTTCCCCATCTATTTTCCATGAAATGATGGGACCGGATGCTAACCCCTTATTAGTCATATCATTTCCAAATGTTTCTTCCTATTCAGTAGGTTGTTGTTTTTATTTTGTCAGTGGTTTCCTTTGCTGTGGAAAAGCTTATGTTTAATTAGATCTGATTTGTTTGCTTTCCTTAAGAGATCAAAAACGTATTGCTATGATTTATATCAAATCTGTCTTTCTTCTAGGAGTTTTGTGGGTTTTGGTTTTATATTTACATGATTAATTCATGTGAGTTTATTTTTGTATATGTTGTGAGATGATTTAATTGTTTTGCGTGTCTTGTTTTCCTGACACTTTAAAAAAATTTTTTAATTAGAGGATAATTGCTTTACAATTTGTGTTAATTTCTGCTGTAAAACAGCATGAATCAGCTGTAAGTATACATAAATCCACTTCCTTTTGTGCCTCCCTTCCACCACCACCCTCAGTCCCACCCTTCTAGGGCATCACAGAGTACCAAAATGGGTTCCCTGCAACACTCCTTATTGAAGAGACTGTTTTTTTCCCCATTGTATCTTCTTGCCTTTGTCATAGTTTAACTGACCATAAGTGGGTAGGTTTATTTATGGACTATCTGTTCTGTTCCAATGATCTATGGGTCTTTCTGTTTTTAATGTGTCTGTTTTTGATCCAGGTACCATACTGTTTTAACTACTGTAGCTTTAAACCATAGTCAAAAGTCAGGAAGTGTGATACTTCCCTGTTCCAGCCCTATTCTTCTTTCTTAAGATTGTTTTGGCTATTTGAGATCTTTTTTAGTTCCAAAAAATGATGTTGAAGGAGACTCTTGAGAATCCCTTGGACTGCAAGGAGATCCAATCAGTCCATCCTAAAGGAGATCAGTAATGAATATTCACTGGAAAGGTTGATGCTGAAGCTGAAACTCTGATACTTTGGCCACCTGATGCGAAGAGCTGACTCACTTGAAAATACCCTGATGCTGGGAAAGATTGAAGGTGGGAGGAGAAGGAGAAAACAGAGAATGAGATGGTTGGATGTCATCACCGCCTCAATGGACATGAGTCTGAGTAAACTCCAGGAGTGGGTGATGGGCAGGGAGGCCTGACTACTGCAGTCCATGGGGTCACAAAGAGTCGGAGATGACTGAGTGACTGAACTGAACTGAAATGTTTTAAAATTGTTTGTTCTGTTTCTGTGAAAAATAGCATTGGTATTTTGGTAGGGACTACCTTGGGTAATATGATTGTTTACCAATATTAACTTTTTAAGCCGTGAACATGGCATATCTTTCCATCTATATGTGTCTTCTTTCCTAGTGTCTTATAGTTTTTCAGTGCAAGTCTTTTTCCTCCTTAGATGGATCTATTCCTAGTTTTTTTTTTTTTTTTTTTTTTTTTTTAATTTTTTAAGAAGGAAATGGCANTTTTTAAGCCGTGAACATGGCATATCTTTCCATCTATATGTGTCTTCTTTCCTAGTGTCTTATAGTTTTTCAGTGCAAGTCTTTTTCCTCCTTAGATGGATCTATTCCTAGTTTTTTTTTTTTTTTTGCATTGTAAGGGGGGGGGGTTGTTTCCTTAATTTCTCTTTCTGATGGTTTATTGTTAGTGTGTAGAAATGCAACAGATCTCTGTATATTACTTTTACATCCTATAATTTTACCAAAGTCATTAACGAGCTCTAGTAGTATTTTGGTGGTGTCTTCAGAATTTTTTGTGTCATGTCATGTCATTAGCAAACATGATGATTCTGCTTCTTTTCCAGTTTGGAGTCTTTTTATTTCTTTTCTTTTTTTTTGTCTGATTACTGTGGCTAGGACTTCTAAAACTATATTTCATAAAAGTGATGAGTGTGAGCATCCTTTTCTTTTTCATGATTTTAGATAAAATGCTATCAACTTTTCATCATTAAATATGATGTTACCTGTGGGCTTTTCATATATGGATTCTGTTACATTATGTTCTCTATATACCCACTTTGTGGAGAGTTGTTTTTTTTTTTTTTAATCTTTAATTGGTATTGAATTTTGTCAAGCTTCTTATGTATCTATTGAGTTGAACATATGACTTTTATTCTTAAATCTGTTAATATGATGTATCACATTGATTGGGCTTCCCTTGTAGATCAGTGGGTAAAGAATCTCCAGTGCAGGAGATCTGGGTTTGATTCCTGGGTCAGGAAGATCCCCTGCAGAAGGAAATGGCAACTCACTCCAGTATTCTTGCCTGGAGAATCCCTGTGGACAGAAGAACCTGGCAGGCTACAGTCCATGGGGTCACAAGAGTCGGACACACATATTAATCACATTGATTAATATGCAGATATTGAATCATTCTTGCATCCCTACAATAAACCCCACTTGAGTTCCTGTGGTGGATTCATGTCAATGTATGGCAAAACCAATACAGTATTGTAAAGTAAAATAAAGTAAAAATAAAAATTAAATATAAATAAATAAATAAATCCCACTTGATCGTGTTGTATGATCTTTTTAAGGTATTTTTGGATTTGTTTTACTAGTATTTTATTGAGGGTTTTTGTATTTGTGTACATCAGTAATACTGGCCTGTGATTTTCTTTTTTGTCATATCATTGTCTAGTTTTGATATCAGGATGATCCTGATCTGAAAATGAGTTGTGGAGCATTCCTTTCTCTGCAATTTTTAGAAAAGCTTGAGAAGTTAAACCTAAATATTTGGTAGAATTCACCGCAAATTTTTCTTGTCCTGGACTTTTGTTTGTCAGGAGTTTCTTTCATTACTGGTAATTGGTGTCTTCATATGTTATATTTCTTCCTGGTGCAACATGGCAGATTATATTTTTCTGGAAATATGTCCATTGCTTCTAGGTTGTACATTTTACTGACATATATTTGTTTGCAATCATCTCTTATCTCATATTTCTGTACCCACTCCAGTATTCTTGCCTGGAGAATCCCCATGGACAGAGGAGCCTGGCAGACTACAGTCCATCGGGTCACAAAGAGTCAGACAGGACTGAGCAAATAAGCACAGCATAGCAGAGTGTTATTTTTAGCTTCTCTGTTTTCACTTCTGATTTTATTGATTTTATTTGACCTGCCCTCTTGGTGAGGCTAGGTAGAGATTTATTGTTGTTGCTATTGTTTAGTGATTTTGTTGTGACTGACTCTCCTGCAACCTCATGGACTGTAGCCCACCAAGCTACTCTGTCCGTGGGATTTCCCAGGCATGAATACTGGAGTGGGTTGCCATTTCCTTCTCCAAGAAATCTTCCTGACTGACCCAGGGATCAAACCCATACCTCTTGCATTGGTGGGCAGATTGTTTACCACTGAGCCACCAGGGAAACCCACAAAAGTTTATTAGTTTTATCTTTTTAAAACCAGATCTTAATTTCATTGACTTCTTTTTGTTTTGTTTTATATTTTTCTATTTCATTTATTTCTTCCCTCTTCTTTATGATTTCTTTCCTCCTACTAACTTTGGACATCATTCATCTTTTTCTAGTTGCTTTAGGTGTAAATTTAAACTGTTTATTTGAAATTTTTCTTGTTTCCTGATATAGGCTTATATTGTCATAAACTTCAATCTTAGAACTGCTTTTGCTGCATCTCATAGGTTTGGGCTTATTGTGATTTCTTTTTCATTTTTTCTCTAAGTATTGCTTAATTTATTCTTTGATTTCTTCAGCTATCCATTGATGGTTTAGTAGTGAACAGCTGACTCATTTGAAAAGACAGTGATGCTGGGAAAAATTGAAGGCAGGAGGAGAAAGGGACAACAGAGGATGAGATGGTTGGATGTCATCCCCGCCTGAATGGACATGAGTTTGGCTAAAGTCTGTGAGTTGGTGATGGACACAACGGCCTGGCGTGCTGCGGTTCATGGGGTCGCATACAGTCAGACACGACTGAGCAACTGAACTGGAATGAAAAATATACTCACAATCCAGCCATATTTTACTGTTTCCAATGCAACATCCATGATGTGATTCATCATGGTGCATGCATGCTAAGTCACTCAGTCATGTCCAGTTCTTTGTGACCCCATAGACTGTAGCCTATGAGTTTCTTCTGTCCTTGGGATTCTCCAAGCAATAATACTGGAGTGAGTTGCCGTTTCCTCCTCCAAGGGATCTGCTGTTGTCTCTTAATTCTTCTCTTTTCCATCCTTGACCCCATAGCCAATAAGTCACTCAATAGCCAGTGTTTAAAATGTGAGAATCATATTACTCCTTTGTTTTAAAACTTCTGAAAGCTTCTCTGTCTGAATAAAAAAGTGAGTTTTTTTACAGTGCCCTGTGAGACTCTCCATCATTTGGCCTCCATAACCACACATTCCTTGAAGGATCTGGCTACCTCAGGACACTGAAGGGGCTGGCCCTTCTCTCTGGAATTATATTTTTCCAGATATCTTATTAATTCAAGCTCTCATCTCCTTTCACTATCTGTTTTAATGCCACCTTTTCAAGAAAGCCAGTCTTGATCATTTTGTTTTATAAAACTGAAATCCTGTCTTACTTGACATTGCCAATCTGCTTTACCCATCTCTCCATTGTTTCTTCCCATAACGTTTGTTTATTTCTAGCTTTCCATTTATCTACTAACTAGTATTAATTATCTTTTTTAAAATTTCTGGTAGAATATAAGCTCCTCGAGGAAAGAGATTTTATCTTTTTTATTCACTAACTTACCCAAGTACTTAAAAGTGTATCAGAAACACAGAAACTGAGTATTCATTAAATATTGCTACATGACTACACAAGAAGCAGTCAAAAATTACATTCTCTCAAGGCTTCATTATATTTTTAACAAGCAAATATACTGAATGTGTTCTCTGATCCACAGAGCAATAAAATTCAAAATTAATAATTAAAGGAATTTTTTAAAAAAAATCCCGAATGTCTGGAAAAAAAACAAAATAATGTACTAGAAAAAAACCCTTGAATTAAAAAGCAAATCTTTAGGGAAGTTATAAAATGCCAGTGTTTAAAATGTGAGAATCATATTACTCCTTTGTTTTAAAACTTCTGAAAGCTTCTCTGTCTGAATAAAAAAGTGAGTTTTTATTTAACTGAACAAAAATGAAAACATTACAGTTAGAATTTATTGTGTACACTAAAGCAGAGTTTGGAAAGAACTTATAGCCTTGTATAGAATTAGTCACAAAGCAGGAAAGGTTGAAGTCGTATTAATTTCCTTTTGAAAAAGAGCAACAGAATAATGCCAGTGAAACAAGAAGACAACAAACATAAAAGCAGAAATCATTTACACAAATAATGAGAGAAGTCAAAGTTTTGGCAAGATTTATGTATGGATTAAAAAGGAAGATGCTAGCAAAAATAGTCTAGGAAAGGGGGAAGTAATCTCAGATATAACAGATGTTTAGAAAGCAATATATGAATACTTTATAAAATATAAATATGATAATTTGTTTTCAATCAGAGGCAATATCAGCTCCTAGCTGGCATTTGGAAATCTGTGGGTCTTTATAATTGTCACAGTGGCTGGGGATGTGATATATTTAGTGTCCAGAGCGCAGGATAGAAAACTAAAATATTGAAATAAATTGAAACAATTAATGAAAGATACGCCATTTTCCTCTTTTCCTACCCTTGCTCTTCCACAAAAAGCCCTAGTCTGTATTGCTTTATTTCTGAATTTTGCTGAACTTTATATTAACAGAAATATCTACCATATGTATTTTGTTTTAAGACATAGGAAAAAAGGACAAGTTCACGAATAAAATTTATGAGGCTAGCACAACACTACTGTAAAATCATCTAAGTACACTATAAGAAAAATATGTGATAATTTTTATTTTAAATCTAGAAGTAAATATCTTAAGTAAATTTTGTCTAAGTCCAAAATACACTGGGAAACTGAGAATGGTTCATCATCGCTGCTGCTCTTAAGTAAATTTTGTCTAAGTCCAAAATACACTAGGAAACTGAGAATGGTTCATCATTATAAACTATTATTTTTTTGAACTACATTTTACCACATAATTGAGCATTACAACAAGCAGATAAAGCATTTCATAAAACTAATTACTTATATTTGGTTTTTAAAATTCATAAAACAAGGACTAGATTGAACTTTCCTAACAGTAAACATCTGTATACCTTAAACCCACAGAAGGAAAGCATTCTTACTGTAAGAAATTTAGATGAATTTGGATGCATAATATCAGGGATATGATACAGAGTTCATCACAGCCACTTTTTAGCATAATATTGCAGATCATTGCCAATGGCTGTGAATTGAATGTTTGTGCGTGCACCTCCTACTCTTCCTGTTGAATTTATGTGTTGAAATCCAAATGCCTGAGGCGAAGGGATCTTTGAGTGGCGATTAGATCATCCACATGAACAAAATTAGTGTCCTTATGAACAAGATCCCAGAGAGTATCCTTGTTTTCTGTCATGTGGGAATATGATTAAGAAGTCTGTGTCCCAGATGAAGGCCTTTATCTGACTATGCTCTTCTCAGACTTCCAGCCTTCAGAACTGTAAGCAATACATCTCACCTGTTTATAAGGCACACAGCCTGTGGTGTTTTGTTAGAGCAGCCCAAGTGAACTAAGACAGCCAACATTTAAGAAACAGGCAGGAAGAGTGTTAAGGATTATAAGGGAAGGGGAAAAAAATCTGTTATAGATAGTTCAATAGTAAACAATTTAAAAAAAATAATGACAGTTCACCTGAATGAAAGTTCAACTTAGAAAATCAATGATACAGTTCTTTACTAGCATCAAGCAACTAAAAATAATTTTAAATGGGATTGGATTTACAAGAGATGTGTAAAATATATAACTTATGTTGCAAATTAATACAAGTAAAAATAACAAACAGCTCAAAAGGTCCTTGGAGAAAGACATGAGAAATATATTAAAAGAGTAAAAATGAAAAGATGCTCAGCATAATTAGTCATTCAGTCCAGTTCAGTCGCTCAGTCATGTCTAAATCTTTGCGACCCCATGAATTGCAGCACGCCAGGCCTCCCTGTCCATCACCAACTCCCGGAGTTCACCCAAACTCATGTCCATCAAGACGGTGATGCCATCCAGCCATCTCATCCTCTGTCGTCCCCTTCTCCTCCTGCCCCCAATCCCTCCCAGCATCAGAGTCTTTTCCAATGAGTCAACTCTTTGCATGAGATGGCCAAAGTACTGGAGTATCAGCATTAGCATCAGTCCTTCCAAAGAACACCCAGGACTGATCTTCTTTAGGATGGACTGGTTGGATCTCCTTGCAGTCCAAGGGACTCTCAAGAGTCTTCTCCAACACCACAATTCAAAAGCATCAATTCTTCGGTGCTCAGCTTTCTTCACAATCTAACTTTCACATCCATGCATGACCACTGGAAAAACCATAGCCTTGACTAGATGGACCTTTGTTGGCAAAGTAAAATCTCTGCTTTTGAATATGCTATCTAGGTTGATCATAACTTTCCTTCCACGGAGTAAGCATCTTTTAACTTCATGGCTGCAATCACCATCTGCTGTGATTTTGGAGCTCAAAAAAATAAACTCAGACACTGTTTCCACTGTTTCCCCATCTATTTCCCATGAAGTGATGAGACCAGATGCCATGATCTTCGTTTTCTGAATGTTGAGCTAAAGCCAACTTTTTCACTCTCCTATTTCACTTTCATCAAGAAGCTTTTGAGTTCCTCTTCACTTTCTGCCATAAGGGTGGTGTCATCTGCATATCCGAGGTTATTGATATTTCTCCTGGCAATCTTGATTCCAGCTCGTGCTTCTTGTGCTTATTCCAGCTCAGCGTTTCTCATGATATACTCTGCATATAAGTTAAATGAGCAGGAAGACAATATACAACCTTGACATACTCTTTTTCCTATTTGGAACCAATCTGTTGTTCCATGTCCAGTTCTAACTGTTGCTTCCTGACCTGCATATAGGTTTCTCAAGACGCAGGTCAGGTGGTCTGGTATTCCCATCTCTTTCAGAATTTTCCACAGTTTATTGTGGTCCACACAGTCAAAGGCTTTGGTATAGTCAATAAGACAGCAGTAGGTGTTTTTCTGGAATTCTCTTGCTTTTTCCATGATCCAGCAGATGTTGGCAATTAGATCTGTGGTTCTTTTGCCTTTTCTAAATCCAGCTTGAACATCTGGAAGTTCACGGTTCACATATTGCTGAAGCCTGGCTTAGAGAATTTTGAGCATTACTTTACTAGCATGTGAGATGAGTGCAATTGTGCGGTAGTCTGAGCATTCTTTGACATTGCCTTTCTTTGGGATTGGAATGAAAACTGATCTTTTCCAGTCCTGCGGCCACTGCTGAGTTTTCCAAATTTGCTGGCAAATTGAGTGCAGCACTTTGACAGCATCATCTTTCAGGATTTGAAATAGCTCTACTGGAATTCCATCACCTCCACTAGCTTTGTTCATTGTGATGCTTTCTAAGGCCCACTTGACTTCACATTCCAGGATGTCTGGCTCTAGGTGAGTGATCACACCATCGTGATGATATGGGTCATGAAGATCTTTTTTGTACAGTTCTTCTGTGTATTCTTGCCACCTCTTCTTAATACCTTCTGCTTCTTTTAGGTCCATACCATTTCTGTCCTTTATCGAGCCCATCTTTGCATGAAATGTTCCCTTGGTATCTCTAATTTTCTTGAAAAGATCTCTAGCTTTCCCATTCTGTTCTTTTCCTCTATTTCTTTGCACTGATTGCTGAAGAAGGCTTTCTTATCTCTTCTTGCTAGTCTTTGGAACTCTGCATTCAGATGCTTATATCTTTCCTTTTCTCCTTTGCTTTTTGCTTCTCTTCTTTTCACAGCTATTTGTAAGGCCTCCCCAGACAGCCATTTTGC
>SJYX01018695.1:33727-56458 GCA_006410675.1 Oreotragus oreotragus
TATCTTTCCTTTTCTCCTTTGCTTTTTGCTTCTCTTCTTTTCACAGCTATTTGTAAGGCCTCCCCAGACAGCCATTTTGCTTTTTGCATTTCTTTTCCATGGGGATGGTTTTGATCCCTGTCTCCTGTACAATGTCACGAACCTCCATCCATAGTTCATCAGGCACTCTGTCTATCAGATCTAGGCCCTTAAATCTATTTCTCACTTCCACTGTATAATCATAAGGGATTTGATTTAGGTCATACCTGAATGGTCTAGTCGTTTTCCCTACTTTCTTCAATTTAAGTCTGAATTTGGCAATAAGGAGTTCGTGATCTGAGCCACAGTCAGCTCCTGGTCTTGTTTTTGTTGACTGTTTTTTGTTTTTGTTTTCTTCTCCATCTTTGGCTGTGAAGAATATAATAAATCTGATTTATAAAAATTAAGTTAAAATATATTGTATTTCTCATTGTAAAACCCAAACTTAAAACACTTTGAGAAGAAAATGTATGTGAGAAAAAGATCTTTGTGATTTTGAAATAGACAGGTTTTTTTTTTTTTTTAATCATGGGATATTGCTTTAGCAGGATTTATTTCTATACAAGTAAACTATGCATGCCCTTTTACTAGATGATATATTTTATTTTAATTTTTATTGGAATATAGTTGCTTTACAATGTTGTGTTAGTTCCTAGTGGTGACTCAGTAAACAATCTGCATGCAGTGCAAGAGACCTGGGTTCGATTCCTGGGTCGGGAAGATGCCCTAGAGGATGAAATGTCAACCCACTCAGCATCTTGCCTTGAGAATTCCATGGACACAGGAGCCTGGTGGGCTGCAGTTCATAGGGTCACAAAGAGTTGGACGTGACTAGCACTTGCACTTTCATACCATTTTTCTAGATTATACAAATATGTGTTACTGTGCAGTATTTGTTTTTCTCTTTCTAACTTCATCCTGATGACAGTCTGTAGGTCCATCCACATCTCTACATATGACCCAGTTTTATTCCTTTTTATGGCTGAGTAATATTCCATTGTACCTATGTACCACATCTTCCTTATCCATTCTTCTGTTGATGGATGTTTAGATTGCTTCCATGTGCAGGCAATTGTGAATAGAGTTACAACGAAAATTGTGGCATGTGTGTCTTTTGGAACTATGGTTTTCTCTGTATATGCCCAGTGGTGGGATTGCTGAATCATATGGTAGTTCTGTTTTTAATTTTTTAATGAACCACTATTCAAAAGCAGAGACATTACTTTGCCAACTAAGGTCTGTCTGGTCACGGCTATGGTTTTTCCTGTGGTCATGTATGGATGTGAGAGTTGGACTGTGAAAAAGGCTGAGCACTGAAGAATTGATGCTTTTGAACTGTGGTGTTGGAGAAGACTCTTGAGAATCCCTTGGACTGCAAGGAGATCCAACCAGTCCATTCTGAAGGAGATCAGCCCTGGGATTTCTTTGGAAGGAATGATGCTAAAGCTGAAACTCCAGTACTTTGGCCACCTCATGTGAAGAGTTGACTCATTGGAAAAGACTCTGATGCTGGGATGGATTGGGGGCAGGGGGAGAAAGGGACGACCGAGGATGAGATGGCTGGATGGCATCATTGACTCGATGGATGTGAGTGAGTGAACTCCAGGAGTTGGTGATGGACAGGGAGGCCTGGCGTGCTGCGATTCATGGGGTTGCAAAGAGTCGGTCACGACTGAGCAACTGAACTGAACTGACATTGTTCTCCATAGAGGCTGTATCAATTTACATTCCCACCGACAGTGTAAGAGGGTTCCCTTTTTTCTACACCTTAAGATTGGCCATAGGGGGAAGTTGGAGGCAATCTGTGTCTTTGCAGAACCTAATATATAAGATGTGGTAGAGAGAAAACTCTAAACTATGATTCACCAGTGAGGAGCAATAAGCTACACTGCAAAAGTTACTTAACCTTAGTTTATTCACCTTTAAGTAGAAATAATAAAAATAGATATACAATGGAATTACTGAAAAAATTAATGAGTTAATATAGCACCTTGGTTCCTTTGGGCTGATGTAGCATAGGACTGTAGACTGGGTGGCTTAAAAACAAATCTACTTCTCACAGTTCTAGTAGCATGAAGTCTGAAATCAGATTGCTAGCATGGACAGGTTCTGTTGAGGGCCTTCTGATGGATAGCTATCAAGAGTTCTCATGTCTTCACATGGCGGAGAGCAGAGAGAGGAAAGCAGTTCTCTCAAGGTACTTAGAAGGTCACTGGTCCCATCATGGGGGCACCATCCTCCTGACCTCATCTAATCCTAATTACCTCCCAAAAGCTCCACCTCCTAAAATCATCAAATTAGAGAGTATGACTTCAACATATGAATTTTAGAGGAACATAAATGTTCAGTTCATAACTTGAAGCATATGTAAAGACTTTGACAGAACAGTATTATAAATTATAAATACCCAATAGATATTAGTTATCATAATTTTTATTCTTGCATGTAAGAATATGACAGGATGATTTTTAGTAGTATTAAGTGAAAAAAGTAAGAAACAGGCTTTAAAGGGCTGAGAGAGAGACAACGAGAAAGCTGCGTAATTCCCACCACTGTTAAATCGGCTGACTCTGTAATTTGAGATAAAGCATTTCAGAAGCAAAATTCCCCCGTTTCTTGGCCCTTCCTACCAATATCTCAGTAAACCTCGTAGATCTGAAATGCCTTATCTCCCATTGGTAACAAACTTTGGGGATATTTATAACAAGTTCTAACTGCATTGTAGCTTGCTCGTTGGCTGCTCCACACTTTCCTTCCCGTGGATTCTCCCCCTTTCCCTGGTTAGAGCTGATCTGTAAGTATGCACCATTGCCCTCTACTGGATGAAGTGTAGTGTCTATTAAAAGTAGGGTCGGATTTTCTGGAGCTCTAAATTTAAACTTCATGTGTTATGATTAACTCATGAAATAGTATCAGCATTGCTTAATAAAGCCCCTAAATAGAATTTGGTTGCTGAATAACATAGTGACATCTTTTATTCCTTTGTTTTAGTTCAGAAAAATGTTAAAATACTTCACTGGAATATATTTAGGACGTTAGTCTAGTTTCTCTCTGTTTCAGTTGCATATGTATAAATAGTTTCACTTTGATGACTTGCCCAGGATATTGACTTTTTTTTCCTTTTTTAGTAGAAAAGTTTGAGATTGTTCTTTCCAAAAATAATTATATCTGTATTAATTCCAATTTTGAGATCTGAATTTGTCCCATCTCATATGCCTTAATATGTTAAAGCTTCATGCCCTTTATCCTCTTCTTAAGTCAGTTTTTAACTTCAAGACTTGTCCAAATATGGCAGTTGGTTTCCTGGGAAAAGGTGAATACCAGGGAATGATGTCTTCATCACTCTCTACAGCTACTTCAGTCTTCAATTTTCTCTTGGTTAGTGTCAGCCATTCAGTTAAGACAGCCAAATTCTCTGTTAAAATAATTACACTGATAACATAAAAGTGAATAAACTATTTTAAAGATAAATTTTTTAAAAATGTAATGACACAAGACTCATAAGATTTAATTTTTTTTCTTAGTTTTTTGACATTGAACTTTCTAATTTGTTTTCTTGACTAACATTCAAGAATATGTTAAGTCTGGAAGTAACTTTTAATATTTAACTTCCTAAAAATGGTTAATTTGAAAGTATAGAATTAAAGTTGCTTGTTAGCAATTTACTTAAACAAGCTGTTGTACTGTATCTTTAAGCTTAATCTTAAGAACTGTGTATCATGAGCTTCTCTAGTGTCTGCTCTGTGTTAAAGGCAAGCACCCCTCCCCCACAGTCAACTAAAATGTCCCATTTCTCAACACAATTGTTTCCGTTGTATTAAAAATGAATTGTCACTAGAACAGAGATTCGAGGCCTCCAGGCCTGTTGAGTCAGAATATGAGCAAGGATCTGTAGTAAGGAAGGTTTGTCCACAGAGCCTTTTGTTCTGACTCTTGTGTGCCCAGAAAGAAGACAACTAAGACAACTTAACAACTAAGACAAAGGCAAAATCGCAGGAAGGGCCTGGAAAGGGAATTAAAAGGCACTGTTAAAGCACATTAATTTGAAACAGTGCAGTATGAACAAAGAAGGCACCTCTCCCGGGGTGAGATGCGGGGGAGATGGTTGTGGGAATGAACTGAATGAAACACTAGACTTCCTGCCCCGGTTTTGAAAGCAAGTGACAAAGATAGACCTTGCATCTACCTCATAGATATCTCTTCAAGGTAGTTTAGACAAAGTTCCACCTGGTGAAAGGGAGGTGATTTTTGGAAAATCCATATTTAATTTCATTATGCGAGTAACATTTAAAGTTTGTCATTTATCTATTCGGGGAAGGCAATGGCACCCCACCCCAGTACTCTTGCCTGGAAAATCCAATGGACGGAGTAGCCTGTTGGGCTGCAGTCCATGGGGTTGCTAACAGTCGGACAGACTGAGCGACTTCACTTTCACTTTTCTCTTTCATGCATTGGAGAAGGAAATGGCAACCCACTCCAGTATTCTTACCTGGAGAATCCCAGGGATGGGGGAGCCTGGTGGGCTGCCGTCTATGGGGTCACACAGAGTCGGACATGACTGAAGTGACTTAGCAGCAGCAGCAGCAGCAGCATTTATCTATTAGAGTGTTCTGACATGGTACCTCAATATAACTGAAGCTTTATTGGCTGACCGCCAGGACAAAATGACTATGAAAAAAGTGTCAGAAATTGGTTTTGTGTAACTTGAAAGAAGAGGACAGTAGAAGTTGTGTTTGTTATGATCTTTTTGTTGTTGGTTTGATGAGCTTCTTTGCCACTGAACTGATATTGCATGTGTCAGGAAAGCATCCAAATGCGAATGCTTCAGGCTGGCATGTTGTTGTACTTAATGATTTTAAAAGGCTGTGTCATGAATGAAGGCATCATCTTTGCAGAGAGAGTATTGTGAAGTTAAGTATTTTCCCATTTTCCTCTGGCAAAAAGCTCTGACGCTATGGGAAAGAGTTTGTCAGAGAAGAAAGCAAGACCTTTTTAGAAATTGGGCAGAGGACTCAAAGAGATAGATAGCCTCAGAGGAATCAGTGTTAGAGAGTATATCCTGAACATCAGCAGCAGAGACACTTACTATTAAAATTTACTAGCTCATGTGACACCTCCTATTGGACATTTAATTTTCATCCCAAGTCCATAAGATAAATATAACTTTTCTAAGTCATCATTTTATATTAGATTTCTAGCTATAATTGATTATATTCTTTGCAACCAACGATGGAGAAAGTCTATACACTCAGCAAAAAACAAAACTGGGAGCAAACTGTGGCTCAGATCATGAACTCTGTGTTGCCAAATTCAGACTGAAATTGGAGAAAGTAGGAAAAACCACTAGACCATTCAGGTATGACCTAAATCAAATCTCTTACGATTATACAGTGGAAGTGGGAAATAGATATAAGGGACTAGATCTGATAGACAGAGTGCCTGATGAACTGTGGACAGAGGTTCGTGACATTGCACAGGAGGCAGTGATCAAGACCATCCCCCAAAAAGAGAAATGCAGAAAGACAAAATTATTGTCTGAGGAGGTCTTACAAGTATCTGATAAAAGAAAAGAACTGAAAGGCAAAGGAGAAAAGGAAAGATATACCCATCTGAATGCAGAGTTCAAAAAAAAAAAAAAAAGCAAGGAGAGATAAGAAAGCCTTCCTCAGTGATCAGTGCAAAGAAATAGAGGAAAACAATAGAATGGAAAAGACTAGAGATTTCTTCAAGAAAATCAGAGATACCAAGGGAACACTTCATGCAAAGATGGGCGCAATAAAGGACAGAAATGGTATGGACCAAACAGAAGCCTAAGATATTAAGAAGAGGTGGCAAAAATACACAGAAGAACTGTACAAAAAAGATCTTCATGACCCATATCATCACGATGGTGTGATCACTCACCTAGAGCCAGACATCCTAGAATGTGAAGTCAAGTAGGCCTTAGGAAGCATCACTATGAACAAAGCTAGTGGAGGTGATGGAATTCCAGTTGAGCTATTTCAAATCCTGAAATATGATGCTGTGAAAATGCTACACTCGGTATGCCAGCAAATTTGGAAAACTCAGCAGTGGCCACAGAACTGGAAAAGGTCAGTTTTCATTCCAATCCCAAAGAAAGGCAATGCCAAAGGATGCTCAAACTACCGCACAATTGCACTCATCTCACACGCTAGTAAAGTAATGCTCAAAATTCTCCAAGCTATGCTTCAGTGATAGTTGAACCAGGAACTTCGAGACGTTCAAGCTGGATTTAGAAAAGGCAGAGGAACCAGAGATCAAATTGCCAATATCCACTGNATTTTAAAAGGCTGTGTCATGAATGAAGGCATCATCTTTGCAGAGAGAGTATTGTGAAGTTAAGTATTTTCCCATTTTCCTCTGGCAAAAAGCTCTGACGCTATGGGAAAGAGTTTGTCAGAGAAGAAAGCAAGACCTTTTTAGAAATTGGGCAGAGGACTCAAAGAGATAGATAGCCTCAGAGGAATCAGTGTTAGAGAGTATATCCTGAACATCAGCAGCAGAGACACTTACTATTAAAATTTACTAGCTCATGTGACACCTCCTATTGGACATTTAATTTTCATCCCAAGTCCATAAGATAAATATAACTTTTCTAAGTCATCATTTTATATTAGATTTCTAGCTATAATTGATTATATTCTTTGCAACCAACGATGGAGAAAGTCTATACACTCAGCAAAAAACAAAACTGGGAGCAAACTGTGGCTCAGATCATGAACTCTGTGTTGCCAAATTCAGACTGAAATTGGAGAAAGTAGGAAAAACCACTAGACCATTCAGGTATGACCTAAATCAAATCTCTTACGATTATACAGTGGAAGTGGGAAATAGATATAAGGGACTAGATCTGATAGACAGAGTGCCTGATGAACTGTGGACAGAGGTTCGTGACATTGCACAGGAGGCAGTGATCAAGACCATCCCCCAAAAAGAGAAATGCAGAAAGACAAAATTATTGTCTGAGGAGGTCTTACAAGTATCTGATAAAAGAAAAGAACTGAAAGGCAAAGGAGAAAAGGAAAGATATACCCATCTGAATGCAGAGTTCAAAAAAAAAAAAAAAAGCAAGGAGAGATAAGAAAGCCTTCCTCAGTGATCAGTGCAAAGAAATAGAGGAAAACAATAGAATGGAAAAGACTAGAGATTTCTTCAAGAAAATCAGAGATACCAAGGGAACACTTCATGCAAAGATGGGCGCAATAAAGGACAGAAATGGTATGGACCAAACAGAAGCAGAAGATATTAAGAAGAGGTGGCAAAAATACACAGAAGAACTGTACAAAAAAGATCTTCATGACCCATATCATCACGATGGTGTGATCACTCACCTAGAGCCAGACATCCTAGAATGTGAAGTCAAGTAGGCCTTAGGAAGCATCACTATGAACAAAGCTAGTGGAGGTGATGGAATTCCAGTTGAGCTATTTCAAATCCTGAAATATGATGCTGTGAAAATGCTACACTCGGTATGCCAGCAAATTTGGAAAACTCAGCAGTGGCCACAGAACTGGAAAAGGTCAGTTTTCATTCCAATCCCAAAGAAAGGCAATGCCAAAGGATGCTCAAACTACCGCACAATTGCACTCATCTCACACGCTAGTAAAGTAATGCTCAAAATTCTCCAAGCTATGCTTCAGTGATAGTTGAACCAGGAACTTCGAGACGTTCAAGCTGGATTTAGAAAAGGCAGAGGAACCAGAGATCAAATTGCCAATATCCACTGGATTATTGAAGAAGCATGAGCGTTCCAGGAAAACATCTATTTCTGCTTTATTGAATATGCCAAAGCCTTTGTGTGGTTCACAACAAACCATGGAAAATTCTGAAAGAGATGGGAATACCAGACCACCTGACCTGCCTCTTGAGAAACCTGTATGCAGGTCAGGAAGCAACAGTTAGAACTGGACATGGAACAACAGACTGGTTCCAAATAGGAAAAGGAGTACATCAAGGCTGTATATTGTCACCCTGCTTATTTAACTTATATGCAGAGTACATCATGAGAAACACTGGGCTGGATGAAGCACAAGCTGGAATCAAGATTGCCAGGAGAAATATCAATAACCTCAGATCTGCAGATGACACCACCCTTATGGCAGAAAGTGAAGAAGAACTAAAGTAAAGAGCCTCTTGGTGAAAGTGAAAGAGGAGAGTGAAAAAGCAGGCTAAAAGCTCAGCATTCAGAAAACCAAGATCATGGCATCTGGTACCATCACTTCATGGCAAATAGATGGGGAAACAGTGGAAACAGTGTCAGACTTTATTTTTTGGGGCTCCAAAATCACTGCAGATGGTGACTGCAGCCATGAAATTATAGAGCCTCTTGGTGAAAGTGAAAGAGGAGAGTGAAAAAGCAGGCTAAAAGCTCAGCATTCAGAAAACCAAGATCATGGCATCTGGTACCATCACTTCATGGCAAATAGATGGGGAAACAGTGGAAACAGTGTCAGACTTTATTTTTTGGGCTCCAAAATTACTCCAGATGGTGAGTGCAGCCAGGAAATTAAAAGACACTTACTCCTTAGAAGGAAAGTTATGACCAACTTAGCATATTAAAAAGCAGAGACATTACTTTGTCAACAAAGATCCATCTATTCAAGGCTATGGTTTTTCCAGTGGTCATGTATGGATGTGAGACTTGGATTACAAAGAAAGTTGAGCACCAAAGAATTGATGCTTTTGAATTGTGGTGTTGGAGAAAACTCTTGAGAGTCCCTTGGACTGCAAGGAGATCCAACCAGTCCATCCTAAAGGAAATCAGTCCTGAGTGTTCATTGGGAGGACTGATGTTGAAGCTGAAAATTCAATATTTTGGCCACCTGATGTGAAGAACTGACTCATTTGAAAAGACCCTGATGATGGGAAAGATTGAAGGCAGGAGGAGAAGGGGATGAAAGAGGATAAGCTGGTTGGATGGCATCACCGACTCAGTGGACGTGAGTTTGGGTAAACTCTGGGTGTTGGTGATGGACAGGGATGTCTGGCGTTCTGCAGTCCACGGGGTCGCAAAGAGTTGGACACAACTGAGCAACTGAACTGAACTATATTTGAAGCTCATTGTAAACATTTTTGTACTTAATTTCTTGGCAGAATGTTTTCTATTTTAAAAACCCATATAAATAAGACTAGATCTCGTTCTTCCATATGCGATGAATTTATTTGATCTTCAGGATTATTTAGATTATTACGTAGACTTTTTGGCATTTCCACCCTTTTCTTTACACTACAGACACTCAGAGTGAAGTCTGAGTCAAGGTCAGCGTGTGGTGCAGGGCAATAGAATACCTAATAAATGTCTGCTTTTCTTCCAGGTTCAGGTTGGAAGGGTAAGTAAAGCCACATGTGACTTTAGCACCTGAAGAAAGCCTTTAGCATCCATCAGTTGATGTTGGTTAAATTTGTGAAGCTGGAAAATATGTTTCCTAGAAACTCCTTGCCTATGTGGATCCATGTTAGAAATTTGAGTGAGATCTAGAAAAGAGGCATGAAGCAGACCTCTTTGCAGTCAGATGTCTTCAAGAACATTGTTTAGCGATTCTCATCAGGCCCAGTTTATCATTTCTGTCCTCTGTTCTATGTTCAGATCTTTCCCGCTTCAGGTCCTATTGAGCAAAGTGGCTTCAGGACAGTTAGCAGATGCACTTGACCATCACCCCACAGGGATGGTAGCTGTAGCAGGGTTTTCTCTAGACGTAGCCACAAGCTCCCACTGAGGAGACTCACGTTAGCAACTGGACAGACTTGGTTTCTGGGCTTCCCAGGGGGCACTAGTAGCAAAGAATCCACCTGCCAATGAAAGTAGGTGTGAAAGACATGGGTTCGATTCCTGGACTGGTAAGACTCCCTGGAGGAGGAAATGGCAACCCACTCCAGTATCCTTCCCTGAAGAATTCCGTGGTCAGAGGAGCCTGGCTGGTTGGCAACTCTCTTCTTTAGCTTCCAACTCTGTATTCCAGGTGTTCATTTCTCATCTCTTACCACAATTGCCTAAATATAATAACCATAATAAATTTTCTATAGCAACCATTGCATCTCTTCTGCCTCCACTGATGAACCCTAAGCAATAAAATACAAATTTTCCCATTTTGATTTTTTGAAAAATTGACTCTCACCATCATAAATCTTCTCTTATACTCCTTTCTCTTTCTTTGATTTTTTTAGATTAGTCTTTGTCCTGCCTCTGATACAAACTTTTCTGAGGATGAATTCCATAATACTAAAAGAAAAACAGCAATACTTTAAATGAAGTTTATGTCTGCTATGTGATGATTAATATTTTCCTTACAAAAAGTGTAAGGTCAGAGTTTATTCACTGACACATAGGATACTTTGACTGACTAGTGTGAACCAATTACTGAGAGAGAAAATAGTGACCAAGACATAATCATTACTCTCATGAAATTTAAAATATAGTGATTGGTTACTGGCAATTAAACAGTCAATAAAATACCACGTAAAGTGTGTAGCTATAGTGAAGTTGCAGAAGAGTAGCAGCCGAGAGCAGTAGAAGGGTGAGTTGAAAATATTTCCTAAAAGAAATGAGGTCTATCTTGAAATGCACATATTCCAGGGAAAAGAAACCAAATATTCAATAGCCCAAGATAAGAGGGAAGTCCTGAGTTCCTTAGAGGAACTGAATATGTTTAGTATGCCTAGAACACTGCCTGAGTGGTAAATAGTAACTGAGCAGGAAACTGGAGAGGTAAGCGGGGACCTTTGAAGCTACGTTATTCTAACAAGGACTGATTAGAGGACATTAGGCAAAGAAACCATAGAATTGTATTTTCTTGGACAAACATCGCTGTCTGCAGTATGAAACTGGAGAGGTAAGCGGGGACCTTTGAAGCTACATTATTCTAACAAGGACTGATTAGAGGACATTAGGCAAAGAAACCATAGAATTGTATTTTCTTGGACAAACATCACTGTCTGCGGTATGAAAAATTAATTAGAATAAAGGGTGGGTTAAGAATAAAGACAAAGCCATTCATTAGTCAGGGAGCTGCAGGTATAATCCTGTGGATGGTGGCGCCAAAGGAAGAGATATTCAGAATAGAGAATGTACAGGACTTTATGATACACTGAATGTAAGGGCAAGTAGAAATGAATGATAACTCCCAGCTCTCTTCCTTGGGCAAATGGAAAGATGGTTGTACCATTTACTATGATAAGAAATATAAGATGTCACTACATTTGCAATGTCATCAAGTAGATGAGATCTAAAGTCAAACAATAAGACAGACTATCCCTAGGAGAGTCTGCAGTCTGTGAAGAGAGGATCCAGGTCCCTGAAAAAAGCATCACGTTTTCCAGGCAAAAAGATATCAGAACAGGAGACCGGATAGAAAATCAGTGTTACAGAAGTCAAGAGAACAGAATACTTGAAGCCAGAGGGCATGAAAAACAATGTTGTATTTTATTTGACCTTTTGATAAAATTTTAAGTTGGAAGATCTGACTAAATTTTCATCTTTCACCTTCATACTTAGTGTGTTATTTTTTTCCCTTTGTGAATATTCTTTCAGGGTTCCTTCTCTCTATTATAAAATTAATTTTGTAATGTATCTTCTAATTGCCCACATCCTGTTCACACTGGGATTGAACCCTTCCAAGAAACTAATGGGTTTTGCATCATTTTCTTTTTGATAATCCATTTGGTTTGGAACACCAGTGAAATAATGTAATTACAGACACTAGAATCACTTCACTGTAACCTAGCTTGAACTTTTTTTTCATGTATTTTTGGAGCCTGATCCACGAACAAGAATCACTCACCTCAGTCACTTAACAATGACTCTGGGAAGAGTTTCTTCCTTTAGTAATTTTAGAAACCATAGGGACCATATAAGGACTCTATTGATGAATACCACAAATTAAAAGAAAGAGGAAAACGTGCAAAAACCACTTTATAATGGAAAGTGTTAACTGTTAAAGATGAGCAGCTGGGATTTCTATATCACGTAATCAGGGCAAAACCCTTGTGTATTAGTGCACTATGCTTTCCAAAGATTTTTTAAAAGTGTCTTACAGTGGGTTGTGCATGTTCTCTCCCTCTGTCTGGGAGCCTTCAGGTGCATAATTTCTAATAAAGATGACTGTGGCTCACTCTTCCTCGTACCCAAGGGAATAGTTCTGCTGGATAAAATTTCTTAGCTTATTCATCATTTCTCCTTAAGGACTCCAAGATGAAGGCTGCAGATGAAATTATTCTATCTTTCCAAGTGATAAATTTTATGCTCCTTTATGTTCCCCAAAGATAGCATTAGGCTTTGAGAAGGACTCCTTCAAAACCCAAATCTACTGCAGTCACAGGTCAGATTGAGACTGAGGTCTCGGCCACTACTTCTCCAGAGGTGACCACCAGAGTTCCTTCGACTCGTTCAGAGACGAAACCTGTCAGTAGGAAGGAAAAAAATGTGTCCCCATGGCCCATTTCCACCCTGAGTCTTTTTTTGATGGAGTAAAGATGGCTAGTTGGACCAAAGTTGAGGTCCTTTACTTATGTGCTGGGAACTCGATTTCTCTGGGAACGGTGCCAAGACCACCAGACTCATTGAGCTCACAACTTTTTACCATCACATCATCAGAATGAATTCCAGTCCCTCTGGTCAATATTGGATTCCAACCAATGTGAGTCAGGTTAAAGGTTACTAACTCTAAAATTACTTTGTGT
Organism: Oreotragus oreotragus; assembly: GCA_006410675.1. Classification (NCBI taxonomy): domain Eukaryota; kingdom Metazoa; phylum Chordata; class Mammalia; order Artiodactyla; family Bovidae; genus Oreotragus; species Oreotragus oreotragus. The sequence goes on from SJYX01018695.1 coordinate 46,442, forward strand.
CTTTGGATTTTTTTTTTTTTTTTTGTAATGTCTCTTTCTGACCCCTCCCCATTGTCTCAGTAATTAACTTATGTCTATTGCTTCTTTATACAGGTTGTGTGTCACCATATACTGGTTTCCAGGCTACTGGTTGACAAATGTCTGTCTTTATATGGTTATAATTATTTAAATTGAAAATGTTAAGCCTTACTTAAGAAGGGATAGTTCATAGGGAAATTTTACAAATAAGAATGAAAAGTAAAAATTAGCTCTCAGGCCATGTTTCTATAAGGAAAAGATTCTGACTCCTCCTTTGGGTCTTGACTTTTTGAAAAAAAAAAACTTAGATGAACACAGTGGCTTCATTACCTTGGCTAATCAGTCATGTCAGTGGAGAAGAGCTATGCAGGATGGAAAAGTAAATTGAAGGACACATTCAGTTCAATATATGGCCTCCATGATGCTGATCTAGGCCTTGATGGTAGGTTGAAGGGCAGAGAATGGACATAGTCAGGAAGGTACTAAAACTGTCAGATTCTAAGGTCTGAATAAGTTCAGAATATTCAGGCTTTAATAGTACCACCTAAAGCAGCTACTCCAAACACCTAATTCAGCTCATAGCAACAAAAATGTATTGATTCCTCCCCCAAAAAAGGCATATATATTCCCCTGATGTTCCTAAAGCTTCACAGTGGGGTTTGTTGTTGTTGTTCTGTTTTGATTTGTTCTGTAAGTCAAGGGATGTGATTGGAATTTTCCAGACTGGTGATTCTTCGGTCTTTAATTCTCTGTTTTGAAATAAAATTGCCTTCATATTACTATCAAAGATGGAATAGGATCGTCTTTGTGCTGGTAGAAATAGTTACTCTGTAAAGGTCACACCTGCCTAAAACCCCTGTGCAGGTTTCTGAAAGGGTGCACACGGGGGGCTGAGGAAGCCACAACTGTCTTCCCTTTAGCCAGATCATCAGCCTTCTCCCAGAGAGGGCTTCCTTCCCCTCAAGAAGCAGGCCTAGAGTTTTCGAGTTGGAACACTTCACAGAGCGCTGGAGCTTCTGGCGTCTATTCCCAGCTGCACCATCAGATCATGGAGTGACCTTCTGCAAGTGAACGTCTGTGTGATGTGGAGTTGATTGCTTTGTGCAGGGAAGAGTTAGCATGCATGGTCAGTGTTCACTGCGAGCATCTTGCCTGAAAGGTGTTGCGTGCTCTGAGGAAGGAAGGTTCCTGCATGATGTCATTGCTTCCAACGTATGCTCAGATGTTTTAAAAAAAGAAAACAGAAGGTAGCATAAGGAAAGCAAGCCTCTTTTCTTGGAGGGTGTTTCAGGGATTGTAGGAGGGATGCACAGATAAGTAGGTGGCAGATTGTTCTCCTATCATAAAGCACAACTTTTGCATCATGTCACTCTGACAAGTGGAATTTAAAAGATATTTCCAGCAAGGTGTGATGTACGCTGGAAATGTTTGATGAAAGAACATGGGGAAGTGATTGGAGACCTGGAAATATGGAGTTGATTTGAACCTTTCGATGAAAATCCTCTTTTCTGGGTTGTTTCCATGACTTGTAATATCACTGTGATGACATTTGCATTCTCCAGCTCAGGATTAGCTAGAGAGGAAGTAAGGGCTCAGTTCAATTGCTTTAGTGAGCACATAAACCATGACCTCTCCTGGAAGATAATTCTAATTAAAGGATAGTAAACCCTAAGTCCATTTGCTTCTAACATGGGTAATAGAATTATACACAATTGTAACATTTGCCTGAATATGCAGAGGAAATTTTTCTTCATTGTTTGCATCCTGGTTTTGAGTTGAAAGCAGTCATAATTTTCACGTGGTGATGTCAGATCCATTCCCACAACAGAGATTAGACAATACCACAAACACAGATTTATGGTTTCATGGGAAAAATCTCCTGTTTTCAAACATTTATCTTTAACAGTAGGCTACTGGCAGGGAGGGAAGGCCACCAGTTGCACATGAAAAGTGTGGTATCCTGTTGTTGATGACGAGCAATGCGCTGGCACAGACCCTGGTTGCTTCTGGTGTCCCTGCTCCCCACTCACAGCCCCCATTCCTTTGGTATATTTGACATCAGCCATTATAGATTGAGCACATAGTAGACTGGTGGAATCACAGCTCATTTATGTAAGAAAACTATCAAATGTTCATTACCATTAACAATAAAAAATGTAATAAAGTACTTTCTATCAAGGTAATTTCTATTTTCAAATATTAAAGGAACCTTTTAAAAAATATTCCATAGTTGAGGAAGCTAAAATAAAACTTTGCTTCAATTTTCTCCTCTGTAAGAAAACATAACAAGTAAAACATCAAAACTTCTAGGTTTAAAATGCTTTTTTTTTAACTTGCTAAAAATTTCAGATTTTCTAATAATGACACTGCACTTAGTAATTTCAGAATTACTTTATTTTTTTATTTTTTTTTGTATTTATTTATTTTTTTACACGAAAGAAACTATTGTCTGCCTCTTAGTATTTTATGATCATTTAGTACTGTCTTTGTTTATCTCTTTAAATACTATCTAGTCCCAAAAAACACTTAAAGGGATTTGTAAATATGTTCACAGTATAGTAAGATGAAATAAATACATGATCAAAGTGAGGCAAAAAAAAAAAAATGAGCAATGCGCTGGCACAGACCCTGGTTGCTTCTGGTGTCCCTGCTCCCCACTCACAGCCCCCATTCCTTTGGTATATTTGACATCAGCCATTATAGATTGAGCACATAGTAGACTGGTGGAATCACAGCTCATTTATGTAAGAAAACTATCAAATGTTCATTACCATTAACAATAAAAAATGTAATAAAGTACTTTCTATCAAGGTAATTTCTATTTTCAAATATTAAAGGAACCTTTTAAAAAATATTCCATAGTTGAGGAAGCTAAAATAAAACTTTGCTTCAATTTTCTCCTCTGTAAGAAAACATAACAAGTAAAACATCAAAACTTCTAGGTTTAAAATGCTTTTTTTTTAACTTGCTAAAAATTTCAGATTTTCTAATAATGACACTGCACTTAGTAATTTCAGAATTACTTTAAAAAAGAAACTACTGTCTGCCTCTTAGTATTTTATGATCATTTAGTACTGTCTTTGTTTATCTCTTTAAATACTATCTAGTCCCAAAAAACACTTAAAGGGATTTGTAAATATGTTCACAGTATAGTAAGATGAAATAAATACATGATCAAAGTGAGGCAAAAAAAAAAAAACTAAGGGGTATAATTATAGTGAGGATAGTATTAACTCTTTCATATAGTTCACTCCATTTCCCAGAGATGAGAACCCTAATGAAATGGTGAAATAATGCCAATTAAAGCAGTAATTCTCAAAATGTCATCTGAGTACACCTTAGTGCCCCTTAGATGCTTTGGGGGAGAAGGCAATGGCAACCCACTCCAGTGTTCTTGCCTGGAGAATCCCAGGCATGGAGGAGCCTGGTGGGCTGCCGTCTATGGGGTTGCAGAGAGTCAGACACAACTGAAGCAACTTTGCAGCAGCAGCAGCAGACACTTTGGGGGTTAACAAAGTAAAATTATTTTCATAATAAAACAAAAACATTATTGGCCTTCTCTCTCTTTACTGTCTCTTGATCACACAGTGGAATTTTCCAAAGATCACATGACCGTCACTCTGATGGTGGAGTTACTCTGAAGGCTAATGGAATCAGCCTTGTGTGCCTGTATGTGTTTGTATTTGTCACAGCTCCTCACATGGTACATTCCACATAAACAAAAGCGCTTTAAATTCCTCAGTTGTTAAGAGTATGAAAGAGTTCTGTTCTAAAATAGGAACAAGTTTTTCGGTTGCCAGTTTCCTTACCTTCAGTTCAGTTCAGTCGCTCAGTCGTGTCCGACTCTTTGCGACCCCATGAATCGCAGCACACCAGGCCTCCCTGTCCATCACCAACTCCGGGAGTTCACTCAGACTCACGTCCATCGAGTCCGTGATGCCATCCAGCCATCTCATCCTCGGTCGTCCCCTTCTCCTCCTGCCCCTAATCCCTCCCAGCATCAGAGTCTTTTCCAATGAGTCAACTCTTCGCCAAAGTACTGGAGTTTCAGCTTTAGCATCATTCCTTCCTTAGCTTAAGGCCTATATATTGTCATTCTTAGAAACTTAATAGATATTATTCTACCTGCTCATGAGCAGATAAGTAACTTTTAGGTTATTTATGATGTACTATAATCATCAGGAAAGCAGTGGATCTTATTGAACTCTTATTTTGAGGGTGTTGGTCAAAGCTCCTTTGAGGAACTGATGAAAACCATGAACACTCTTAACTAAACACAACAATGGGCACACAGATATTACAGAGAATTTCATAATGTTTTTTAACACCCTGAAGTCTGTCAGTTGACACCACAGAGTTCTAAGAACTGCACAAGAAAACCAAGAAATCCGGGTTTCTTATAATTAATGTCTTTAAATTGCTTTATAATACAGTTTTAATGTAAATTTGGGTAATAAGATACAGAGAGGCTTAATGAATAGTGGTTTCTTTTTATCCTCTCTCTTGTCATCTCTATTTCTCCCCAGAGTATAAAGTGTTTCTAGTTATATCATAACTCATTCTATTTCAAAAAGAAATATTATTTCTGATCATGTTGGTGAATGGAAGGTTTTGCAAGCTCAGTTTTCCTTCCTTAGATCCTAAAAATAGTAACTGCAGTTACATAGCATAAATCTACTTCTTTGGAATATTCTAATGATCTCAAAAATAAAAATGCTGAAGTCTCATAGATTAAAAAAAAACTTGGCCACATGCAGCTGCTGCTGCTGCTCCTAAGTCGCTTCAGCCATGTCCAGCTCTGTACGACCCCATAGACGGCAGCCCACGAGGCTCCCCTGTCCCTGGGATTCTCCAGGCAAGAACACTGGAGTGGGTTGCCATTGCCTTCTCCACATGCAGCTAGGTGAGCTGATGTAGGACTGTGGAGACTCTCATGAGGAATGTTTAGTTCCAACTACAGCTTCTGAATTTCTGCTGCTACTGCTAAGTCACTTCAGTCGTGTCTGACTCTGTGTGACCCCATAGATGGCAGCCCACCAGGCTCCCCCATCCCTGGGATTCTCCGGGCAAGAATACTGGAGTGGGTTGCCATTTCCTTCTCCAATGCATGGAAGAGAAAAGTGAAAGTGAAGTCGCTCAGTCTGTCCGACTGTTAGCGACCCCATGGACTGCAGCCCACCAGGCTACTCCGTCCATTGGATTTTCCAGGCAAGAGTACTGGGGTGGGGTGCCATTGCCTTCTGAATTTCTAAGATGTATTTATTGAGTGACTCCCATAATACAGACCTGGGCACTATAGGGACTATTTGAGTACAGTATGATATTTGGCTGAGACTCAATGAATAAAAAGACATAATTCATATATGAGTAGATGCTTTTATGTGGGAGATAGTGTAATATAATCAAACAGAATGGTTGAAAAGAATGTTTCTAAATTCAGAAATTGGTAGGTGATAACATTTACTGACTGTATGACTTGAGCAAATATTTTAATCTGGTCTATTGAATTGGCATAAAGAGCCAATAGAGTTGATACATAGGGTTATTGTGAGAATTAAATTTTGTGATTCATGTAAAGTACAGAGGAGTGTGTGTCATACAACAAGTGCTTAGTAAATGTTATTACAGAAAGTGCTGTGGGATGTGATGCAATGAAAAACGCAATATGAATTTGGAGAAGGAAAGGATCACCAGGGGTCAGAAAGGTCTAAGGGAGAGTTCATGAAAGAGGTAAGGCTTCAGCTGTGGGGCTACTAAGTGGAGTGGGGAGTTATAAACTTCTTGGTGCGCCATAAATTTAAAATCTAATGGAGGAGAGAGGATCAGCCCCAATACGTATAAGCACAAGTGTCAAAAACATGGAAAGAATGCTTAGGTCTCTAGAGATATGCATAGAAGTGCTAAAACACAGGCAAATGAAAAGGATAAAGAGTGGGTGTGAGTTATTATAAAATGATTGGAATAGAACTAAGTATATTGCATTACTTATGGGACCAGATTGTTCCATTCATTCTTCCCAAATTAAATTTCACTTTCCTCGTAGGAATCTTTTGTGGTTAATGGTTCCAAAGGGAGGAATTATCTTTTGTTTTATTTATTTTGGAGGAAACACGCCTTTGCACACAGAAAATACACACACATGCACACCCACACCCCAAAAATGAAGCACCAAAACTCTGTACCTTTGAAGACATTTATGCTTTTTGTCTCTTCACTTAGTGAATTGAAAAATATGGAAGGAATTTTAGAGAAGGCTCACAAGGTCATGTTAATGGAAATATATGTCTGTAGAAAAATTTCAAGGATATTCTAAAGTAATGTCTTTCCTGATTTTTTTAATGATCATGATATATCCTGGCTTTATTAGTACACTTTTCCTGATTAAGAACCCCCATTGCACTAATTAAAATAACACCATCTGGTTTTAATACTGCATAATAACTCTTCCTCCTCTTAATCCCAGGGCTGAAGCAACATTCAGTCTGGACCATGCAGAGGTCATGTGGCGTTAGCTTGCTTGCTGCTACAATTTATGAATTTGTTGGTGGAGGATCCTGAGAGATAGGGGTGCTGGAGATTGTATAAAAAGTAGGTCGAGGATCCAGAAGAAAGATATTAGAGTTGTGCACATGCATGCTAGCTTCTTTTTTAATTAATTTGTTTATTTTGGGCTGTGCCGGGTCTTCGTTGCTGTGCAGGCTTTCTCTAGTTGCGGTCAGTCAGGGCTGCTCATTGCGGTGGAGGGCTGCTCCTTTCGGTGGCTTCTCGTTGCAGAGCACAGGCTCCAGGCGGGCAGGCTTCAGTAGCTGCAGCACATGGGCCCAGTTATTGTGGCACACCAGCTCAGGTGCTCCACAGCATGCAGAATTCCCCCCCAGGACAGGGATCAAACCCGTGTCCCCTGCGTTGGCAGGCAGACTCTTATCTACTGCGCCGCCAGCGAAGTCCTACGTGCTAGCTTCTGCTTTCAGAATGGATACTCCAGATTCTAGAGAGACGTTCTCAAAAAATAGCATTTCATGGATCTTCATGAATTAAGGAAGCAGGCCATGTGAACATCAGGTGGGAATGTGTGTGTGGAAGCTACCCTAGGCAAAAGGACTGAAGGAAGGGTGAGTTTGATGAGAACAACCTTGGTGAATTCAAAGAACAGGAATAAAGAAAAGCCTGACTGGAGTGGGGTGAGAGAAAGGGAGAGAGAGGCAAGAGGAGCTCTAAAAGATAGGCAGAGGCCAGACCACATTGAATTTAGAGGCTATTCTGAGGGTAATGCAGGACTGGAGTTTTGTAGCAGAGAAATCTGTGATATTTCATTTTGTTACCAAATATACAACAAGAAAAGATCCCACATTTTCAATTAAAAAATAGCAATTGGTAATCAAATGCAAGAGTGGTGGCAACTGAAAAAAGGAAGAGACTCCAGCTCCCCAAGGCCCTAATCAATTGCTATTGGGCAGAAATACAGATCCAGCATTTTCCTATAGTTCAGGGTAGTATGTTTTCTTTTTCAGAAGGAGCTAGAAATCCAAGTTTTTTATGGGGGGCTATATGTGAAGATAATATAGTTTTTTATTTTATTGCTTTAATATTTTTATGCAAAAAATCACTGGTAAAGTCATAGTGCTAGCCTTTTATGAGCATATGAGTAATGAATAACTGCCTTTACACAGCGTCAGCAGTTAGGTTTTCAGATAGGCTAGACGGCACATCAACAAGGGCACAGATAAGACTGTGGGATGCCAGGCAGATAAGAAAAAGTAGTGACTCATCTTCATAAAACATTAGAGATTCAGTGGATTGTCTTGGAAACATAGGGAGGAACAGAGTAAAACAGAAAGGAAGCAACTCTAATCATCAAGGACCTACTGTATAGTCCAGGAACTCTGCTCAATATTTTGTAATAATCCAAATGGGAAAATAACTTGAAAAAGGACAGATACCTGTATATATGTAACTAAATCACATTGCTGTACTCCTGAAACAAGCACAACATTGTTAGTCAACTATACTCTCATATTAAAAAATTGAAGCATGTTTAATCAAAAAGTCAAGCTATATCATGTGTAGATGGAAAATATGTTTTTTAGAAATTAATCTTACATATAATGTACTAAAAGTCAGATTTTTTTTGTAAAAAAATTCCTATTTTTGAAATGCTAGAATTAATCCACATTTCTCTAAAATCAGCATACAACTCAGTGCTTGTAAATTCAAGTGGTTAGTAGACAATACTGAACAAACTGGGAAGCCAGATGAAGCCCTGGCCTTGATGATGCTGCATCTTGGCTTGCATAGACTGTGAGTGAGAACAGTGAAGAGAAAAAGCACATTAACCTTTAGACCTGGTCAGGTATCCATCAGGCTCCTGACAGGAAGCAGGTGATAGACAGAGACAGGCCACTGAGGAGAGACGGATGAAGTACTATTTAAAATGGTGTGGGCAGGGTTAGGAAAAGGCAACGAGGAATATTCACGTCTTCAGGGCTAGGATTAGCATGAAGTAATGTTNTTTAGACCTGGTCAGGTATCCATCAGGCTCCTGGCAGGAAGCAGCTGATAGACAGAGACAGGCCACTGAGGAGAGACGGATGACGTACTATTTAAAATGGTGTGGGCAGGGTTAGGAAAAGGCAACGAGGAATATTCACGTCTTCAGGGCTAGGATTAGCATGAAGTAATGTTGGTATGACTGAAGGAATCATTCCTGAAACCTGGAGAGGACTTAGAAGGAATATGTTCATCCCTGCCTGTGGCCTTTGGTGGAAGAATACAGCCACTGCCAGACGCTGCCACGTCAGGGCAGGAGCCAAATGTAGATGCACTCCGAGCCAGCTGTTCTTATTCCCAGACCTTCCTCGGGTGTCTTCCAATGGCCAGACCCAGAAAGNGACTGAAGGAATCATTCCTGAAACCTGGAGAGGACTTAGAAGGAATATGTTCATCCCTGCCTGTGGCCTTTGGTGGAAGAATACAGCCACTGCCAGACGCTGCCACGTCAGGGCAGGAGCCAAATGTAGATGCACTCCGAGCCAGCTGTTCTTATTCCCAGACCTTCCTCGGGTGTCTTCCAATGGCCAAACCCAGAAAGGAGCAGAGGCTTAGAGAGCCCCTGACCGCAGTTGGTATTGGTCAGTCTCGTGGGACACAGGAGGACCAAGGGAGACCACCGGCACAGCCAGGCAACTCTTTTAAAAAGTGATTTAAAATACTTTGTAACCTTTAATATCCATCCAGGCAGCATTAGAAACCTTTCCAATTTAAGATATTTTTATGAAAACAAGTTGCAAACTGAAAGTTGTAGCTTTTTTTTTTTTAACTAGCAAATGGGGGCCATTATGCAAAGGCTTTTCTTACCTGACTCTGATTCTTCAAGTTTTTGTTTTCCTTAAAGGAAAGACATGCTTCTCAAGAGTACTTTTCATATTCTGGTGAAAATTATTCATCCAACGCAGGGTTTTTGAGAAAACACAATCTGAACTCACAGTCGGCCTCATGTTCCTATTAAGGAGTCGGATGTAGTGAATGAATGGAGGGAGCAAAGCGGGGTATCTGTGAAGCACTGTTTATAAGAATCACCATTCTTCCAGGAGCTGTTCAGTTCTCTAGCCACACTAGGCAAAGAAGCAAAATATATGTCTAGTAATATTTTTTAAAAATATATAAAAGAACTTGGCCTACAAGTAAAGCACAGGTGACAAATCTAAGCATATTGGACATGGTTTGGGCAAAGCCCCACCTTCACTTCCTCTGGCCCCACTCCAGTGACACTGGCAAGTCATTTTGTTCAGTTAGTATTTCTGTTTCCCGTGAACTCCCTGATGTTCAAGCTGGTTTTAGAAAAGGCAGAGGAACCAGAGATCAAATTGCCAACATCCGCTGGATCATGGAAAAAGCAAGAGAGTTCCAGAAAAACATCTATTTCTGCTTTATTGACTATGCCAAAGCCTTTGACTGTGTGGATCACAAGAAACTGTGGAAAATTCTGAAAGAGATGGGAAT
>SJYX01018695.1:57307-83541 GCA_006410675.1 Oreotragus oreotragus
TCTTGGTAACATTGTCGAAAATGCTAATTAGATTTGTCCCCTGGAAAGAAGTAGGTGGGGAGTAATATCTGCTGGGGAGAAAATGATGTTTTCTCCAATTAGCCCACATTCTAGCACTAGGTACTATGATTTCAGGGGAAATAAGGAAAGTGCTTTAGGAAATACTCAGTAAATCACTCAGTGAAGAAATGGTTATAAAAGATGTCCTTTAGCCTCAAGTCTGATACTAATGAGCTCTGCGGTAGTAGGCAGGCCACAGAATCCCCTACAGTCCTGAAAAGGGTCCTCATTTCCAAATGGGAGCAGCATGGACTAACTGATAAGAGTGTAGAGTCTGGCTTCAGAGAGTCAATCTCAAATCTTGGCTTCACCACACTCTGCTACAGAGTAGCTGCTGTGAAAAGTGACCAGAGATGATGGGGAGACGTCAGTAAGCCAGCACCTGGTCCACAGTCAACCTTCAAAAGAGACAGGAGTTGCAGTCATATTATAAGGAATAAAGCATAGTGAGACACTTGGCATTTCTGAAGCAAATAAGAAGTGCTGTGTAAATAATAATGATTATTATCATCACTCTTGTGTATGTTTCCTATGGGAAAGTCCTTACGAGCATTCCTCTTTGCCAATTGATGATGAGATAAGAGCTGGATTCTCAGTAAGATGACCTGAAGCATCAGAAAGGAATGTTGGACTAGTGCAGTGTTCTTTTCGGATAGTCTCGAAATCACTTTTTTTCCGTGAAGCCCCCACCCATAACAACCGGTTTTCACCCAGTCAGTCCTCCTTTTTCCATGCTGTGTTTGACTTATTTCAATGCTACCAAAACAAAGATTTTTTCAAGGAGAGCTCGCGGAACAGTCCTGATTCTTTAACATTTTCCCGAATTGCCCCTGCCTTTCTTCCTTCCACAGGGTCACTCTCTTCAGCCTGTCTCCCTCTTAACATTGAGCAGTTTCTCCCCCACCCAAGGTGTGTTTTCCCTGTTAAATAGCAGATACCCACTCTCCTCTATAACCTTAAAATAGTGTTTTGAGTGACTTCACACTCATTTACAAAATAAATCCTGTCTTCAAGGGTTTTTCTTAAACCACTTTTATTTCAAGAGAAATTAGCACAGCACCCCCAACTTTTCCTTAGGTAATGTTCATTTTTAACAGTCCCAAACTGAAGCCCATGGTATATTGGGGCATTTACTCCCCATAGAGAACTCAAGGTCCCTTAAAATGTAAAAATGAATTTTGCTGTATCTTCCTTTGAGGCATTATTAAAAGGTAGCATCACTATATTTTGATCTTAGAAAGTTATAAGACATGGATGTATGTTAAATAGCTTGAATGATGCTGTGCAATTCCGGTGGACATTGCTTAGTCTTCCTGTTATCTAAATAAGCTTGAAGTAATGGCATATGTTTGGGCACAGAATAAATAGCTATTGAAACAGGCAAAAAACACAGCTGCCAGGAGCAATAGCCAAGATAGAAAAATAAATGGTCGATAAAATGATTTCAATTTCAAAGTCTGCCCGAGAAGCTTAAGACGGACTTAAAATCTGTTACATGCACTACCTGATCTGATGTTCTTTCTCCATCTGTTACTGGGCCCTGGAGGCTGACTGGCCATTAAACACAGAATGATGACTGGTGTAGCAGGTGCAGTGAAGTGGGAAAGTGTGGAACAAATAAAACAAGTCCATGGCATCTGTAAGAAATGCTGACCCCCAGGAAATTTTAAAAGGTCGTGCACTGTGGTATTCATGACGTATGTGTGAGGGGTATGATAGCCAGCATATTTCTCATGAAAGTACTTCAGTTACTTGCATATTGTTATTTCTTTAGAATCCCCAGGTCCTACACTATACAATTACTTAAGACTTAAAAGATAACTATGACTTGCTTTGACAAATTGCCCTTTAATGCAGTGCATTGGCCCAGAGTCAATGGGAGTGTTGCCTGAGCTACACCCTTTGCTAAAATAGTTTTCTAAACTTACCGCTGAGAGTCAACTGTTCTCTTCCTGGAAGCTTTCCTTGACACTCTTTGACATCTGCCTCAAACTGAAGCTCCTATTACCACCTTTTCCCCACTCCAGTACTCTTGCCTGGAAAATCCCATGGATGGAGGAGCCTGGTAGGCTGCAGTCCATAGGGTCGTGAAGAGTCGGACACGACTGAGCGACTTCACTTTCACCTTTTCACTTTCATGCACTGGAGAAGGAAATGGCAACCCAACTCCAGTGTTCTTGCCTGGCGAATCCCAGGGATGGGGGAGCCTGGTGGGCTGCCGTCTATGGGGTCACACAGAGTCGAACACGACTGAAGCGACTTAGCAGCAGCAGCAGCAGCAGCAGCATTATCACCTTTTAGTATTTCTACCATCTTTCCATGCATCTCATGCTCTCTCTCCTCAGTTTCTATGCTCTGGCCCCTGTTTATTCCCTTTTCTATATCTTCCCGATGCCTCTTATCCTTTCATTTGTCTGCAACTGCTTCCCTTAGCGCATCTAACAAGTTCTCTCTTTTTACTGAGGCAATTCCCTCCTTCATATAACTTTTCATTATGTTCTCAAGATGTCTGGTGAGCAACTTACAGAGGGAAATTTTCTAAAGAAGTGTCAGGATTCTACTGAGGGCAATTCTTTATATATTAACTATGATAGCACTCTTCAGGGAAGAGGTTTTTTTGTTTTTTTGTTTTTAATCTTTCTTTTCTCATCAATACTTTCTCCAGGTTCTTGATCCTTCTATGAGGCTAAAGAGGTTTTACTTTCTCTCACAACCCTCATCCAGATCAACAGCATAGCCACTTGCCCCCATCTCCAGCATATCCTGAGTCCAGTGATCCGTCGGTACTCCCACCTTATCTCACCATGTAAGTCACTAGCAGTTCTTGTCTGGATGCGCTAGTCTCTTTGCTACATAGCAGCTTAGGTGGTCCTTTCAGAGTGTCTCAGCTCATGCTACTCTCCTCGAAAACTCTTGCCACCTTCATATTTCTTTCAAAATAGACGTATTTATGATGGGCAGAAAGGGTCTACACAGTCTGACTCAACTCTTTGTCTGACGTCATCCTCTTTCTCTCTTCCCTTACCCATTTGACCTCAGTCTGCTGCTCAACTTCTTCCCATGGTCAAATGTTTACTTTGCTCTTCCCGTGACACTATTTCTCCAGACCAACCCTCGTTTCATTCAGGTTTCTATTCAGGTTTGCTTCCTCTGAGAGATCTTCCCTGACTGCACAAGCTAAAATAACACTCCTCATCTCCCTCTGTTCCTTTACCCTGCTTTGGTTTTCGTCACAGGGCTCATATCTCCTCTCCTGTAGTATTTATACAATTGTTACTTAGTTATTTTCTGCCTCCTAGCCATTTCCCTGAAAAATAGCTGGAGGGCAAACACAATGAATGAATAAACTTTACTGGTTTGGTGTTCTGTTTCTGCCCACTGTGCCTGCAAAGTTGCCTAGCTCAATAGACATTGCTCTTCGTTAGTACGTGTTGAGTGAAGTAATGTTAAATTGGGATTGTCATCTATGCCCCTGTGCACTCTTTGCTAAAATAATTTTCAAAAATATCCGCAGCAGTTTAATTTCAGGAATGTGTGTTGGTGAGCTTCTACAGTTAGAACAAATGCGGGGTAGAGGGAGTAAGGAATTCCACAGTATGAGGCCGCGGAAGCAGCCACTGCGGTACAATCCTGGAAAGCTCAGCTTGCAGGACGGTGGAGGCCACAGCCCCCAGCTAAAACTGTCCTCAGATAAGCACTGGTAAGGCTTGGAATATGCTGGGAGCAAAGAAGCCTCAAAGAGGCCTGCGCCACGGCAGACTTCTAATTTGACCAGTTTTACACGAAGGCAGCAATACTGCAACTAACAGTCTCTAAAAGTAGGTGAAGAACATAGCGGGGTTTCTCCCTTCTCTCCACCCCAATTTACTGTAAAATATAGTTCTGTAGCTATTGTCTTGGTGGGACATTTTTTGCATATAGGTTTAGGTATATAGGCCATGGGTTCCAGATAGCTAATTGGGATTGGTTGACTTGAGCAAAGCAAAAACAAAGATTTTCTCCATCCATCTTTCTTCATTCAGATTCCAAGCATCTCTACTGTGGTTTCTGACAACACCAAGTCCTAGATTTGTTAATAGCACATTCTCTGAGATACCTGTTCTGTGAGGTAGAGATGGGCTTCTCAATGTGGTGACAGTTTTTACTTAATCTTGTGCATCCTAAAAATGTATTAGACTTTATTAAAAGTGAAAGTCTCTCATTCCAGTGAGACACAGTCCATTCCATAGCTGTTGGAATCCCACTTCACCTGGGCATCCAGAACTGTTCTGGCAACTCCCAGATGGAGACAAGGAATTTACAGTCACCAGTGGGGAGGTGCTGGGGGAGGGACAGATAGAAAGTCTGGCACTGACAGTGTACTGTGTGCTGCGATTATTTGCTCAGTTGTGTCTGACTGTGACCCCATGGACCATAGCCCACCAGGCTTCTCTGTCCGTGGGGATTCAACAGGCAGGAATACTGGAGCGGGTTGCCATGTCTTCCTCTAGGGGATCTTCCCAAACCGGGGATCAAACCCAGGTCTCCCACATTGCAGGTGGATTCTTTACTGTCTGAGCCTCCAGGGAAGCCCACTGACATGTACACACTACTGACTGCGGTATTTAAGAGAGATAACCAATAAGGACCTACTACAACAAAATTAAAAGGCGAATTAATTTACAGGAAACAAACAAAAAATAACTCCTCTGGCTGAGTCAGAGCAGAATATGGAATGAGGGAGAAATACTGTAGCTGTGAACTTGAGGATTTTGAATTTTGATTTCCTTTGACTCTATTCTGTAGAGGAAGATAGCAAATGTATAGTATTATGTCATCGGCAAACAGTCACAGTTTTACTTCTTTTCCAATTTGGACTCCGTTCATTTTTCTTTTCTAGGACTTCCAAAACCGTGTTGAATCAAAGTGGTGATAATGGACATCCTTGCCTTGTTCCTGATCTTAGACGGATGCTTTCAGCTTTCTGCCATTGGGAATGATGTCCGCTATGCATGTGTCATCTATGGCCTTTATTATGTTGAGGTAAGTTCCCACTTACCGCAAAAGAGATAAGAGCTTATATCTTAAGTGGGTGTTAAATTTTATCGAAAGTTTTTCCTGCCTCTCTTGAGATGAGTATATGGTTTTTATTCTTCAATTTGTTGCTGGGGTGTGGTGTATCACAGTGGTTGATTTGTGGATACTGAGGATTCCTTGCATCCCTGGGATATATCCTACATGATCATGGTAAATGATCCTTTGAATGTATTGGATTCAGTTTGCTACTGTTTTGTTGAGATCTTTCATGTCTATGTTCATCAGTGATATTGGCCTGTGATTTTGTTTTTTTGTGTGTGTGATACTTTTGTCTGGTTTTGGTATCAGGGTGATGGTGGCCTCATAGAATGAGCTTGGGAGTATTCCTTCCTCTGAAATTTTTTGGAAGGGTTTCAGGATAGGTGTTAGCTCTTCTCTGTTTGATAGAATTTGCCTGTGAAGCCATCACTATTTCAGTTTCAGTACTTGTGAAAGGTCTGTTCATATTTTCTGTTTCTTCCTGATTTAGTCTTGCAAAGTTGTATCTTTCTAAGAATTTGTCCATTTCTTCTGTGTTGTCCATTGAAGATAGCAAATATAGACTGATTTCTCTGGACTTCAACTTATTTTGGTTTTAACATGCAACAAGATATAAATTTTGTACCTGAATTCATTCCAGGAATTTTTTAATGGAAGAGGATTTATATTAAAAAGTAGGGTATCTGTTTTCTTAGAACTTATGACTGAAGTATTTTTATACATTTTATTACCAGATACATGTGTTATTTATTTATTTTTAATTCCACTACAGAACCTCTAATCAACTATATTAGTAATGTGATGGACATAATTTGGATTATAAAAAGAAGGAGGCAGCTATTGGATTTTTTTTTTTCAGTCCTGAAGATAGTGTGATTTTAGAGTTGGTTGAATTAGTGAACTATTTTCATTCATTTTACAATTTTCTGCAGATAAAACCTAAATTGCCTAGAGGATCCGTAAAGAGGGAGTAATTGGAATTGGGGAAATGACCTCAACTATTAGATAGCTTCTCAGATTTTGGTTACAACCCTTATCTTCACCATAGTCAATGGTTTTGTACATTCAATTAATATAAAGATCTGGGGAATAAAATGGAGAGAAGGTCTTCTTTTCTAATCTTTAGTTTTATGTGAAATGTATAATAATCTTTGTCTCACTTCATCCCTCACTCACTCCTGTCATGTGGTATGAATTACCCACTTTTAAATGGCACCCCACTCCAGTACTCTTGCCTGGAAAATCCCATGGGCAGAGAAGCCCGGTGGGCTGCAGTCCATGGGGTCGCTAAGAGTCAGACACGACTGAGCGATTTCCTTTTCACTTTTCACTTTCATGCATTGGAGAAGGGAATGGCAACCCACTCCAGTGTTCTTGCCTGGAGAGTCCCAGGGATGGGAGAGCCTGGTGGGCTGCCGTCTATGGGGTCACACAGAGTCGGACATGACTGAAGTGACTTAGCAGCAGCAGAGAATTTCAAATAAGAGATGCTTGAATGATAAATTAAAAAGCAGAGGCATTACTTTGCCCACAAAGGTCCGTCTAGTCAAGGCTATGGTTTTTCCAGTAGTTATATATGGATGTGAGAGTTGGACTGTGAAGAAGGCTGAGTGCCAAAGAATTGATGCTTTTGAACTGTGGTGTTGGAGAAGACTCTTGAGAGTCCTTTGGACTGCAAGGAGATCCAACCAGTCTATTCTAAAGGAGATCAGCCCTGGGATTTCTTTGGAAGGACTGATGCTGAGGCTGAAACTCCAGTACTTTGGCCACCTCATGCAAAGAGTTGACTCATTGGAAAAGACCCTGGTGCTGGGAGGGATTGGGGGCAGGAGGAGAAGGGGACGACAGAGGATGAGATGGCTGGATGGCATCACTGACTCGATGGATGTGAATTTGAGTGAACTCTGCTGAAACTCCAGTACTTTGGCCACCTCATGCAAAGAGTTGACTCATTGGAAAAGACCCTGGTGCTGGGAGGGATTGGGGGCAGGAGGAGAAGGGGACGACAGAGGATGAGATGGCTGGATGGCATCACTGACTCGATGGATGTGAATTTGAGTGAACTCCGGGAGATGGTGATGGACAGGGAGGCCTGGCATGCTGCAATTCATGGGGTCGCAAAGAGTCGGACACAACTGAGCGACTGAACTGAACTGAACTGAATGATAAATGCATTGTTCCATCTTCTCTTCACCCTTCTTCTTTTTCAGTAACTTCCAGAAGAAAGTGTCTCATTCGATTCTGCCCATGTATATTGTAAGCTTTACAGGGGCAGCTCCAACAGGTAGAATTGATATTGTCTGGTGTTGCCTGACAGTGGGCACGGATTCTATCTCCTTGCCCAAGGATACATGCCACACTCTTCATTATTAACTTTATCAGCCACAGGGTTATCTGTCATCTGCCTTTCTTTCTTAACCTTTTTCTGAAATGGTCTCAATTTGAGGGAGGAGAAAAGTATAATTGATTGTTTCCCCTTAAATTCTAAGGCTTCAATAGGGTATTGTTTTTTTCTTGGCTAAAAAGAAAGTCAGGGCAATTCATCACTTCTCAGAGCATCTCACTGAGCTCAGTGGAAAAGAAAAATATCACCCGTATGATTGTTATAATCTAAAAATACACTGTAGCTTGGAAATCTGAATGTTCTCAATTTAAAGAAATAGATAACTATTTGTGAAAACACTGAGTGACTAATTAGAATAATGTGGGGAATTATTTCAGACATGCTTGAGATGTCTTCAATCCTGACCTCTATCAGACTGTTTTAGCTTCATTAAGCTGCCATGGCTGTACTTAATTCATTCCACTATGTCACAGAATGTTTATTTTCCACATTTCCATGCCATTAACATCTAATACAACATGTGCTCTTGCAACCACTCCCAGTCTCATAGTTGATGAGTAATGTTTTTCAAACACTCCTGACATCTTTGTGTCCAGGAAGAAGGGGAAAAACCCTCAAGGGAACGATTTTAGTTCATGGGGGCCCTCTGTAGCCACAGGGGTAAACATATTTTGTAATTAATTTGTGCTATACAGGAATGAACCAATACCTTAAGCATATTAGCATTTCTGTTTGGAGAAATTTCGACCTAAAGTGAACATTATAAGAAATACAGTAGGTGACTTCAAGTGTTTTAAAGAGGTTTGTGGAATATTTGTGTTCTAAGATGTTTCAGAAGGAAAAAAAAAAAAGATAAATGAGTAGAAAGCACAAGTTAGAACACTATAGATTTAATAAAGAAAAAAATCAGTTCAGTCCAGTCTCAGTCATGTCCAACATTTTATGACCCCATGGACTGCAGCTTTGCCAGACTTCCCTGTCCGACACCAACTCCCAGAGCTTGCTCAAACTCAAGTCCATCAAGTCAGTGATGCCAACCAAGCATCTCATCCAATGTTATCCCCTTTTCCTCTTGCCCTCAATCTTTCCCAGCATCAAGGTCTTTTCAAATGAGTCAGTTCTTCCCATCAGGTGGCCAAAGGATTGTAGTTTCAGCCTCAGCATCAGTCCTTCCAATGAATATTCAGGACTGATTTCCTTTAGGATTGACTGGTATGATCTCCTTTCAGTCCAAATGACTCTCAAGAGCCTTTCCCAGCACCACAGTTGAAAGGCATTAATTCTTTGGTACTTAGCTCTTTTTTTGGTCCACTCTCACATCCATACATGACTACTGGAAAAATCATAGCTTTGACTAGATGGACCTTTGTGGGCAAAGTAACATCTCTGCTTTTTAATGTGCAGTCTAGGTTGGTCATAGCTTTGCTTCCAAGGAGCAAGTGTCTTTTAATTTCATGACTACAGTCACCATCTGCAGTGATTTTGGAGTCAGAGAAAATAAAGTCTGTCATTGTTTCCATTGCTTCCCCTTCTATTTGCCATGAATTGATGGACCGGATGCCATGATCTTAGTTTTTTGCATATTGACTTTTAAGTCAGCTTTTTTACTTTCTTCTTTCAGTTTCATCAAGAGGCTCTTTAGTTCCTCTTCACTTTCTACCACAAGGGTGGTGTCATCTGCATATCTGAAGTTATTGATATTTCTCCCGGCAATCTTGATTCCAGCCTGTGCTTCATCCACTCTGGCATTTCACATGATGTACCCTGCATAGAAGTTAAATAAGCAGAGTGACAATATACAGCCTTGATGTACTCCTTTCCCAACTTGGAACCAGTCCATTGTCCCATGTCTGATTCTAACTGTTGCTTCTTGACCTGCATACATATTTCTCAGGAGGCAGGTCAGGTGGCTTGGTATTCCCATCTCTTTCAGAATTTTGCACAGATTATTGTAATCCATACAGTCAAAGGCTTTAGTGTAGTCAATGAAGCAGATGTTTTTCTGGAACTCTCTTGCTTTTTCTATGATCCAACAGATGTTGGCAATTTGATCTTTGGTTCCTCTGCCTTTTCTAAATCTAGCTAGAATGTCTACACATACACGGTTCATATATTGTTGAAACCTAGCTTTGAGAATTTTGAGCATTACTTTGCTAGTGTGTGAGCAAATGAGTGCAATGTGCAGTGGTTTGAACATGCTTTGGCATTGCCTTTTTTTGGGACTTGAATAAAAATTGACCTTTTCCTTAGCTAGAATGTCTACACATACACGGTTCATATATTGTTGAAACCTAGCTTTGAGAATTTTGAGCATTACTTTGCTAGTGTGTGAGCAAATGAGTGCAATGTGCAGTGGTTTGAACATGCTTTGGCATTGCCTTTTTTTGGGACTTGAATAAAAATTGACCTTTTCCAGTCCTGTGGCCACTGCTGAGTTTTCTAAATTTGCTTGTATATTGAGTGCAGCACTTTCACAGCATCATCTTATAGGATTTGAAATAGCTCAGCTGGAATTCCGTCACCTCCACTAGCTTTGTTCATAGTGATGCTTCCTGAGGCCCACTTGACTTCACACTCCAGGATGTCTGACTCTGGGTGAGTGGTCACACCATCATGGTTTTCTGAGCCATTTCTTAATGACGCTGTTTGTGTACAGTTCTTCTGTGTATTCTTGCCACCTCTTCTTAATATTTTCTGCTTCTATTAGGTCTGTACAGTTTCTGTCCTTTATCGAGCCCATCTTTGCATGAAATGTTCCCTTGGTATCTCTAATTTTCTTGAAGAGATCTCTAGACAGTTATAGCTGTCCCACCATGAAATAAGTACCTAACCATAAACTGCCTTGGATCATCTCATGGTGATGTCATCCAAAGGATATCTGCTAAGACTGCAAAATCAGACCCATCTGTTCAGATGAACTCTGAGAATCTGTGTTTCTTAAAAGTTTTTCCCATAAGCAAAACACAAGGAAATTTGAATTCCATTTTTAAAGGCAAAAAATTTAATATATTTTATCTTATTATACATTTCCCCTAAATTACAATGTCAGTAGCTGCAAATATATTCTGCTACAAAGCTTTCTGTAAGAAATATCTCTATAAGAAAATACATCTCATTAACATTTCCTGTAAATAAATTACTTCAAATAATAATTTTTGAAGGGATGTACATAAGGGAAATAATGCAGAAACCAGATTTTAAATGTAATTGTTGTATAGGAAATGTTTCCCTGAAATGTTCCATTTTCACGTTGCTAAGCTTATAGAAACCTGTTTGTATAGACTTTGGTTCTTAATATTTGTTTTAACAGACATGTGGGGAAAAAATGCAAACCTTAATCATATTAGTGAACCTATGTGGAAAGGTGAAATTCTTAATAGACATGCAGGCTCAGGTTCAGTTTCTACTGGGAGAACTTGAATTTGAGACTGCAAATGAGCTTTAAGTAAATGAAAACTATGGAGTGATTTATAGTCTATAAAAGAAAAGGTCCAAACTAAAAAGTATAAGATAACTTTTTGGCTTTAATCTCTAGACATAATATTTAGAACTGAATAGAACTGAATAAAATAAAAAGTAATAAAATGGATGTAAAAATTTAGAACCTGTGGTTTCTATAGATTAAGCAAAATGTAGATTTTACAAGTTATTCCGTTTATAAATTTTTAATCTCAGTGACTGTAGAAGACAAAAATTGTATCTTTGGCAAAAAAAAAACAAACAAACAAAAAAACACAGCTGTTGCAGAAAGAGTTGATGCTGAAAAAAAGTCAGATGGTGCCATCAGCCAGTTAGAAAGCAGCTTACCAAGAGCAATGGAACCTTACTATCCTAACTGCCTTGGAGTCCATTTAATGAGACATCCTCAAAATAAGATGATTTTATGACCTCAGAAGTATAAAAGAAAGAAATATTTTGCGGTCACATAGTTACCTCACACTGAACTCATCTGCGTAGTAAATATTGTGATAGCAAATCCCATGGACAACTTCCATGTAGGCTGTGCAGCCTTGGCCTTCACATATCAAAAGTCAGTTTGTGCTTCAAACATATGATCCATGTGTTGCCAAAACTGGACAGCTGACAAAATTTTCCCCATTTCCTTGCTGTGCTTCAGTGCAGAACAGATATATATATCTCATTTCTTTTATCCTTTTTACTATACTGCAGAGTATGTGAAGAGTAAATGTCTAGTTCTGTCTAACATAGGAAATGCCAAAGCTTTGAATAATACGATCTAGTAACTTTTACTTTGGGCATCTTAAAATGTTTACAACCTGAAAATTCTGCTCTGTTATTCATGATGGGTATAATTTGGAGAATAAAATGAGTAGGAATAATGCACAATCAAGAGATGCAATTTATATCCTCTAGAAATCTGAATGGATTACTTTGGTCTTATTCTACTGGTTCTTATTAATTGTAGCTGAAATTAAACTTTGCAAAAATATAAACAAGCAGCTTAAGGAAAAACAAAGTTTTTTTTTTTTTTTCCTGAAGGACTTAAAGACATGTGATTATTTTGAAATTATTTGGAAAATATTGACTGCTTTTTTAATTGAGCAGTAAGAAGTAGTGTTCCAAATTAAAAGGTGATGATTCTATGTTGCAGATTCTCTGTGCTCCATGCTTTTATTTCCCATTAAACAATTCCTCTTTTCACGTTTTAGAGCCTGTTGTATGCCAGGGTATATGGGGAGTATTTTGTTTAAATAGAAATAAGGCTTTATAGTTATTTTTTATGCAATCACCACTGTGAAAGAAATTGATCCTCCAGCACAATCTAAACTCCTGGAAAGTCACATGGTATTCATCAGTAATCCCTCTGTGTGCCTTTTATTTATTTTTTTGAGTCATGGCATCTTCACAAATGTGTACATTATTTACATAAACAAGTTGCATGATGGAAAACACAGACCACACTTGTCACCCTTTCTGATCTTCCATGTCCTTTTTCTTTGATCTATGTTCTTATCATATTCCTCATTTTACCCCTTCTTCTGAAATCCAGATCCTACTCTCCACCATGCTATAATGCATTAAATACATGGATTCACAGTCTGCTCCTGATGCTTGTCCTCAGAGGTGGTCATATTTTCTGACAGACGTGGAGTCTGGCTTTGGAGGAGTAGGTGGCATCTTTCCATACTTTACAAGATAGGCCTTTTGCGCAGTCACACCGCTGGAAGATTTCCAGCCCATGTGAGCCCTTCTTGCGCTGCTTGGTACAGACTTCCCCCTGATGGAGCACTGGTTTGCAGATTTTGGTCCAGAAGTGACGAGCACAGCAAAACCCTTCAGTGCAGTCTAATGAACGTAGACAGGGATCTCCTTCGTGTCCTAAAGAAATGATGACCGAAAGATTTTACCATGACACTGTAGGACAAAAATCTACTCTGCAATCAGAAGCACCTAAAATATTTGTACTTACACTATCTTCCTATCTTCCGTGATGTCTTAGAGTCATATCGATTGACTTTCCCTCTAATCATGTGAACCAGTTATCATCTCTTTCCATTGTTTGCTGTCTGAATATTAAGTTTAATGAATAGCTAGGAGGGGGTTGCATCTTCTCTTCACTTTGGTATGGTGTGATCTTAGATATCTCTGTTTTGTGTTGTTGTTTACTTAGGTGAATGACAATAAGTAAAAACGAATGCCTTCTATTTCATTTGATACCTTCTTGGAAAAAGTAAACAAACTGAGTCAAGGAGGCTGAAGTTGTCTGTACCTCCTAAGGCCAGGTATCAGTTAAAACCTAGCCAGGAAAACAGAAGCTGAGTATGGAAGAGAGAAGCTATTTAATGCAGAGAACGGGTCACACGGGCAGTGAGTTGCGAGGCTAAGAAGCACCAGAGAACGGAGAGAACGGAGAGCAGCACCGCAGGGAGCCACCGCCCATTTAGGCCGGGGATCCAGAGAAGCTGGTGACGCCAGCGTGGGGCAGGAAGCCACCGCCCATTTAGGCCGGGGATCCAGAGAAGCTGGTGACGCCAGCGTGGGGCAGGAAGCCACCGCCCATTTAGGCCGGGGATCCAGAGAAGCTGGTGACGCCAGCGTGGGGCAGGAAGCCACCGCCCATTTAGGCCGGGGATCCAGAGAAGCTGGTGACGCCAGCGTGGGGCAGGAAGCCACCGCCCATTTAGGCCGGGGATCCAGAGAAGCTGGTGACGCCAGCGTGGGGCAGGAAGCCACCGCCCATTTAGGCCGGGGATCCAGAGAAGCTGGTGACGCCAGCGTGGGGCAGGAAGCCACCGCCCATTTAGGCCGGGGATCCAGAGAAGCTGGTGACGCCAGCGTGGGGCAGGAAGCCACCGCCCATTTAGGCCGGGGATCCAGAGAAGCTGGTGACGCCAGCGTGGGGCAGGAAGCCACCGCCCATTTAGGCCGGGGATCCAGAGAAGCTGGTGACGCCAGCGTGGGGCAGGAAGCCACCGCCCATTTAGGCCGGGGATCCAGAGAAGCTGGTGACGCCAGCGTGGGGCAGGAAGCCACCGCCCATTTAGGCCGGGGATCCAGAGAAGCTGGTGACGCCAGCGTGGGGCAGGAAGCCACCGCCCATTTAGGCCGGGGATCCAGAGAAGCTGGTGACGCCAGCGTGGGGCAGGAAGCCACCGCCCATTTAGGCCGGGGATCCAGAGAAGCTGGTGACGTCAGCGTGGGGCAGGAGCTGAGGCCCCAGGAGGCGCAGCTCTGCCAGAAACACTCCCCGAGGCAGAGAGAGTCCGTTGGCCTTTCCCCTCCTCTGCCTCTCAGTCTCTCACCGCAGCCAAACCCACGCGGCTGGAAGCCACCTGACAGGGAGTCTAGGCAATGAAGTCTGAAAAGCTATGATGCAGAGTGGAGCAGAGCAAGGGCAAACAGCCCCAGGGTCAACCAAGAACCCTTCACAAAAAAATCACAGCAGCACAGATCTGGGGATTCAATTCAGTAAAAGGATGAAGTCAGCAGAGAGCACCCACATGTCACAGTGGGCTTGGTGTGTAGCCCACAATCTTCTTCGTCATCTCCCAGATTGTAAATACTTCTGACTTTTTCGGCCATGTGATCTGCGTCACAGCTCTTCACTCTGCTCTTGTATCACAAAAGCAGCCACCGATGATGCCTAAGTGAATGGGCAGGTCTGTGTTATGATAAAACATTATTTAAAAAACTGGCGGCAGGACAGACTTGGCTCATGGGCCGTAGTGTGTCAAGCCTGGTCTAAAAGGTTAGCTGCCATCCTGGATGTCACCAGTCCCACTGTGTGAACGTGGGCACAACTCACTAGCCATCAACATTTCTTGCTAGCTGCCATCAGGAAATTACACACATATTAGCTAATAGTGATTAATAAATTAGAAACTGCACTGTAACATAGAGATCTGTCAGAATAAAGATGGACACTCATGTACTGAAAACTTCTCAGACAGCTCAGCAGGTAAAGAATCTGCCGGCAGTGCAGGAGACAGAAGAGACGCGGGTTTGATCCCTGGGTCGGGAAGATCCACTGGAGAAAGAAATGGCCACCCACTCCAGTATTCTTGCCTTGGACATCCCATGGAAAGAGGAGGCTGGGGGGCTACAAGTCCATGGGGTCACAGAGTAGGACACAGCTGAGTGACTAAGCGTGCATGTACTAACAAATGCACTTGATTTCAGTGGGATGGAAATAGGAGCTGTGGGTAAAGGACTAGGCCTTCAGGAAGTGTAGACGAGGGCTGGTTGAAGAGGAACTGTTGGTCACTTTAACCCTATTGATAGATTCATTAGTATTTTAGGTTGGACTAACAAGTCAGATATTTTGTAGGATGCTAGATCCACAGAAGGTAAAAATATGGGGAAATGGTTTTATAGTTAAGTAAACTAGGGAAATACAGTATCTAAAAATGTTAACCTGTTTTCCTCATTGCTGAACTTGTCAGAGCCTTCAATATATCAATGTTAAAGTTCCAAAAATGGGCAGATACACTACTATAAAACTCTTGAACACACAGGCTCTTTTAGTCATATAATGTCTTGAAAGAACAGTGCTCCACAGAATACACTTGCAAAAGCCTCATTTAAAAATATAGGTATTTCTACTTTTCAAAAATTTACTATTAGTGATTAGGCTTACCAAGTATTGCGACACAAGGAAGGGAATTTTTATGGGCATACATAATCCCTCTAGAAACGAATTATGTTTGGAAAATTGGTTTATGCATAGTATATTACCTGGTTGTTTAGTGAAATAAAATTTCTGAATCTGCAAAGGTGAGAAAAGGACTCTAAATCTTAGTAATTTAACCTTATGGCAGCAAACATTTTCCCATTTATGTTTTGCAATGCTTTATTCTTGATTATGGAAGAGAAATGCTTGTGTAAAAGATTTATTCTAAATATCTTGTAAAAAGGCTGAACTATTTAGAAAATGGCATGGTTAACTGGAGTACCACAATTATTGTCGTATGTATTTCTCACGATTTACGATCTCCAGGAAACCTCTAGCATCCTCAAAATTGAGAAGAAATTCAGTTGAAATCTTACTATTACAGTAGCTTCCCATTGTTTTTTTTCCGAATTGCACTCAGAAGCAATGGAATTAATTATCTACATTTCTCTGGAGCTACAGCTATCCCCACCTTTTATATGTGACAGCTTAGTGTGAGGTCTTCCCAGGTTCTGCCATCCCAGGTCGTGGTTTGAGTGATGGCCGTGGTTCCGATCTCTGTGCCGAGTGCTGTCCAGAGCTGGGATATGAGGGGTTAAGATGCTCTCCGTGACTGGGATGCAGATGCCTGGAAATGGTCAGATAATTAGTTAGACTTGCTCAAGTAGTCTCCCGATGTGAAGTATGAGGCCATGTATCTATCATCTATCTAGACCTGAGAACTCAATAGTCTGGACCTAAGCCAGGCTTTCTTGATTTCAGTCTTGCCAGTCTCATGACCAAGTGACCTTGGGCAAAAATAGGAATAAAAACAGAATTCCTTTCATAAAGTTACTGTGAATACATAGGAAGAGTTTAGAATAGTGACAGAGTGAAGTATTATCAAATCTTAGTAGCTTAAAATTGTCTGATCAGACCACTGTGTTCAGGATCAAGGTTCCTTTTTTAATCAAAAATAAAATCCCCATCTACACTGTAAACATCTCTAGTGGGATGAGGTCTTCCTCCCTTCGCTTCTTGTCCAGGATACTCTCAGCAGGACCAGGCCCACAGTGTAGGAATATGAGCCTGATTATGATGTTTTGCATGACTAATTGTGTTCCTGATCATGTTCTGCAAGTATTTAATTGTTTACCATGTGTTAGCGGTTCTTCATTTCATCATCAATGCTGAACTGTCTGCCCATAAGGTCACTGAGATTGGGTGAACGCCAAGTAATAGACTTCTATGTTTCCTTTTGGAGGACACAATCACTCTATCAGCATTTGTGTGTGCCACAGTGTGGGGCTTTCAAAAAAAGGGCACCTTGAGTGTGAGAATCAAGCTATGAAACTGGTGTGAAAATGAAAACAAACTCACAAGTGTATTGATGAATCACAGGTTTCTGTCTTTGGTTCCTTTGCACATATTCACTTAAGTGTTCAGTGGAATATAGTGAAAGTGAAAGTGAAGTCGCTCAGTCGTGTCCGACTCTCTGCGACCCGTGGACTGTAGCCCACCAAGCTCCTCCGTCCATGGGACTCTCCAGGCAAGAATACTGGAGTGNACTCACAAGTGTATTGATGAATCACAGGTTTCTGTCTTTGGTTCCTTTGCACATATTCACTTAAGTGTTCAGTGGAATATAGTGAAAGTGAAAGTGAAGTCGCTCAGTCGTGTCCGACTCTCTGCGACCCGTGGACTGTAGCCCACCAAGCTCCTCCGTCCATGGGACTCTCCAGGCAAGAATACTGGAGTGGGTTGCCGTTTACATCTAGCTATTTATATGCAACATTTCAACATGGCAAATCCTGGGTCAGCATAGATTATAAATTACAGCAGGTGATCAGTGCCCAGGAAAACTAAGATTTGAGAGGGACAGTAAAGCACTCACCTGCAATGCAGGACACACAGGTTTGATCCCTGGGTCAGGAAGACGCCCTGGAGAAGGGAATGCCTACCCACTCCAGTATTCTTGTCTGGGAAATACCATGGACAGAGGAGCCTGGCAGGCTCCAGTCTATGGGGGTCGCAAAAAGTCAGACACAACTGAGCGACTAATGCACACACACCGGGTGATCTTATACATCTCTAAACCCTGATCCCACTCCTGGCAGTTTGGGAGTCTCCTTACATTTTAGAAGTATGACTAAGGAGAAGCCAGTATAACTTGGTCTCCAGGTTTCCTTCATGAAAGGAAAGAGGCCCATCAGCACTGAATGAGACCTTTACCATTATTGCAGCGAGTACCAGGGCAACACATGCCATCTCTATGGCAGCGCTTCTTTCTCCTTCGACACACCATGCAGGCCGACGATCCTTGGTGAGGACTGTGGCAGTACCTCCCAACTTCACATTCCTTATCACTGCTACAAGGGTAGGCCTGTCATGAAGTAGAACAAGAACACCAAAAGCAAAGATTAGATCTTGTAAGCAAAACGCTATTGCACCAAATCGTGATGGAAAATCAGAATATTTCCCTCCTCGAAATATTTAATCATATTCTGAGCAGAGGTGCTACATAGTAACAATTACTTCATTAAGGGCTTTATAAACATTGATTGCTGATGGTGATGACAAAGATAAAGTTGACAGTGTTCATGTATTTTCAATGACACAACTTTGGGGTTAGGATTTAGATTTTGATTGCTGCTAAGTCACTTCAGTCGCGTCCGGACTCTGTGCGACCCCATAGATGGCAGCCCACCAGGCTACCTGTCCCTAGGATTCCCCAGGCAAGAACACTGGAGTGGGTTGCCATTTCCTTCTCCAATGCACGAAAGTAAAAGTAGAGCCCTAAAGTGTGACTCTGGAGGCTCAAAAAATAGCTGTAATCATTATACTGCCACTGATTTAAGGTGTAAATGAAATAGTCTAGTCACTCTTTTTTTTTTTTAACCCACTGAACTAGGATAAGGAGAAGGTTACAAAAAGCAACAATGGGCTGTGCTAGCAGCTAAAATACATCTCCTGCCCATTTATGGAACAGATGTTCTAAGAGTGATTTCTCAGTTCCTGCCTGTGAGGAACACACAGACAGAGATGCTTCCAGAAAGTTTGAAACAATGAAACTTCGGCAACAAAGAACTGAAGGAGCAGCGTCTTCACTCCAAATTCAGTGATGAGCAGCAGTAGAATTCTGAGTGGTCGGAGCATGGTCAACCCCAGTTGTATCGTTTGTTCTCAGGGAGCAGAAAAGCAGGCTTGGGACATAGGAAATGGCCCTACAAGCTACTCACCCAGGAAGGACTTCTGTTCCTACGTTTCCCTACCAAGCTGTTGGTTCAGAAGGCTGCTTAAGCAATGTCATATGTTATCTCAAAAAGTGCATTTATATACACCCTCCAGTTATATATTCCTTCTATCTAGGAAGTTACTGGAATGCTTACAATGTCCCCGTTTTCAGAGATTGAGAATCGAGAAACAGAAACATCACACCACACATCAAGTTAACTCACATTCTGAGGCATGTTGACAGGGAGACTTATTTGGAAGTCTTTTTTTATTGCTGTGGTGTAGTTTGTTTTTTTTCCTACTTTTCACAATAATGCATTTTTAAAAATTGCAAAATAAAAGAATTAAAAAAGCAATATAGTTTTTAAGCAAGCATAAATGATAGGACTAGAAAACTGTGGGATAAAGTTTTTGTGACTCTCAAACAATTAGTGTGGTTTGAACGTTTTACTTTTGAAATGAGGTTGATGACTTTACCCTGCATGCACTGCTTCCCCCTTACCCCCACCCCTCTCTTTCTTCCGTGCCTTTTCTCCCTGGGCCTTCCTCCTGGGTATGCTTGTATGCATTCAGCCCCCTTGTGTTTCCCATTCAGATCTGATCACGTAAGAAAGAGGGAATAAGTGTGAAGCTGATGTGTGACTCTGGAAACTTTACATGTTTTTTGATGATACATCCGTACAATTTACTTTTGCCCTCAGAAGAGAACAGAAAATAGAAAGACCTCTAACTTCAGACTGAAGAGTGTTCTTGAAGCATTGCACACCGGCAATATTTGATGCCCACTTTATAAGTGAAGCCAGATAAAACCATAAAATTAATTTGGATATAACTGTCCCATTCTGTAACTCCATCATTAGGCTTAAGAAAGAATCTGAATGAGCTTGAATTCAGAGTACCAGGCCACTTTTCAAGAGTCCAAGACTGATGAAAACAAAACAAATGTCACTTCCGGACTTGCTACACTCTTTCCCCCCTGAGCACTTTACTGCCTTTATATTTAAACCCATTAAGTTTAACTGAAATACACTTCACATGTTTCTGATTCATTTACATTTGTTTCACCAATTTGTTTTGCAAGAAACATTTGATGTATCACAAGGTTTTTTTTTATTCTTTCCTCAAAAATAGGACATGTTCTTTCAATGGAAGTAAACACTTGCCCCCTAAAACATCATGTGTAATTCAACTCAAACAATGACTCTTCAAGGGATTTTGAATATAAATACTTGATTCCATTCCTAAAAAAATAGCCTGTATGGTAGAAAGCAACTTGTTTTCTAAAAGTTGAAGTTCATTTATGCAGAAAATTAGAGAAAGCACATTATCATCTTCCTGTTCTCAGTTCATGGGAAATGAAAAATACTTGGTGGAAAATATTTGACACTGTTAAGCAGTACGCACAGTAGTACTTTGTGAATGGGATCACAGTAAAATTCTCACCAATTTTTCAGAGGAGAGAGCAAAAATGGTAGGCAGTTTTATTATGTTCTGGTGTATCTTTTATTGAACTAGAAATGATATAGGCAGAAAAAGTATGCATGAATTTTTTTTTTTTAATGGAAGGTTATTGTTAATGTGAACTTGTCCTTGGAATGGAATCCCAGAACATAAGGGAAGTTCTTTGACAAAAATAAGTTTTTAGTAATTAAAATACAAGGTTATATTACATAGCTTCTAGTATGCTTATGGAACTCCTGGCTCCAATAAACAGCATTTATGTATGAATAAAATCAAGAATAGCTGAGAAATTTTGATTGAAACAAGTTATAGGGAAAGCAACCGATATTTGGGAACATGCTTTGTCTTCTGAAAATCAGTGTCCCTCAGGATAGGTCTAGTCAGCAATAAAGTTCACTTGATATAACCATTAGCAAGAAAATGCAGAACAGGGAAAAACACGACTCTGACTGGTTAAAAGGGATTCTCATGATTTTGGCCTAATGCATTATTTTTCAGGAAAGAGTTCTAAACTCAAGTATGAGAGTTCTGCAGTTTGCTATTGAGTTTTTCCTGAACGTTCGTTCAGTTCAGTTCAGTTGCTCAGTCGTGTCCGACTCTGCGACCCCGTGGACCGCAGCACGCCAGGCCCCCCGTCCTGCATTGGTCCCTTTTAACATGTCTGGAGACGGTATCATATTAGGCAAGAGAGGGAGGAAAGGCGAGACAGAGAAGAAGAGCACATATGTAACATAGTTGTGGAGAATCCTGAAAAGTGATGACGTGTGGCAATTAACAAGCCCACTGAAGGGACTTATGTACTTTAATAAAAGTGTCATTAAGAAACTTTCCCATGGAAAAGTACTTTCCTTTACTTTGGCCTCCAAAGGTCCCATTTAATGATGGTTTTTACATTTGAGCACCTCAGTCTAAGTTCTAAGTTTCCATTTAACAAAAATAATAATATGCATCTCTGGTTCTTATTTTATAAATGAGTAAGAAGACTGATTCTCTTCGCCTGATATTAAGAGTGAATTTCTTTGGTTCTTCATTCACTTGACTTTAAGTGAACAGTATAAGGAACAGACACAGTCTGTGTGGATGTCTAGAAATCAGATGAAAGAATCAGAGACTTTATACATGGCTATCCTGTGTTAATATTTCCAAAACGGAATCAGAAATCATTCCCTGAGCATCCGGGAAAACGCACGCGCCCTCATGCAAAATCATTCATGACTTATCCTCAGTCACACTTAGGGGCTGAATTCACTTGTGAGACCTAATAATAGCAGAAGATAGGCCATAAATTAAGAAAGCATGAGAGCTGTCCCTGATGAAGCCAAAAAGCAGAGAAGTTTTGCCCAGCCCCCCTTTTAGACTAAAAATGCAGTGGTTCCCATAAATAGAAGTGCTAGCCATCAGTCGGGGAAGGCAATGGCACCCCACCCCAGTACTCTTGCCTGGAAAATCCAATGGACGGAGGAGCCTGGTGGGCTGCAGTCCATGGGGTCGCTAACAGTCGGACAGACTGAGCGACTTCTTCACTTTCACTTTTCTCTTTCATGCATTGGAGAAGGAAATGGCAACCCACTCCAGTATTCTTGTCTGGAGAATCCCAGGGACGGGGGAGCCTGGTGGGCTGCCGTCTATAGGGTCACACAGAGTCGGACACGACTGAAGTGACTTAGCAGCAGCAGCAGCCATCAGTAGCAGGATGCCATGGACTCAAATAAGAGTGAACACACTGGGCCCAGGTGAAAATAATGTCCATCAGAAGTGAGCATTTCTTGTTTAGGATAAAGGGGACTTTTTAACATCCGTTTACTCTGTGCTAATCTGGAACCTTTTCTTTACAGTTTTAGCAACGAAGTGAAGAGAGGTTAAGTAACTTCTGCAAATAAGTCTTCTGTGCTCAGTGGCAGAAAAGCTGGGGATCAGAGCCCTGCCCTGGGTTGCAGACCTCACTGTAAGGTGTCACGACTGATCTTTTAATGACTGTTAATGCACACATAGAAAAGGTATTTGAATGGTGACCAGTGTGCTGAATTTAGAGATTAGGAAAATAAACTTGGCCACTTCTCTTTCTAGAAGCCTCCAAATACCAACAGCATGTCCTGCTGCAGCTGTTGGAAAAACAGAATACTGGCAGAAAACACTGACAAGACTATAAACAACGTTTTCTCTTTCCATCTTTTTGACAACCATTTTATGGCTGTTTAAACTCAGTGTAACCAGAGTTACAAGCAAAATCCCATCATGCAAATAATGATAAATAATATTCTAATGAATAAAATAAAATGTTACTGCATCTTCTTAAACTAATTGAGCCTCTTTTTTTCCCTATTATTCTTAAAACTGCAGAGAGAAAAGGCTTATTACATCAAGACTTAGATTTAGGGCTGAGTGTATTTTTTTTTTTGACTTTTCAATTACTACCCATCCCTTAGAATCTTCTCCCCCCCAAGGCAACAGTGAAGTGATTATGAAATGAGAAGTGCTTCAGGTATCTCAGCAGCACTGCCTACTTTTTATAGACCTTTGCCACAAGTAAAAGCTTAGTTTAACTCCCAAGCTTTCGAAACAGTGACATGGTTCCTATTTAATAAAGGGGGGAAAAAAGAAGAGAGAAACATCACAAAGTTTTCATGTGGGCGAGCCACCCATCCGGATTCTTGCAAGAGCGTCCTAGTTTTGTTGTTGTTGTTTTACTCGGGACAATCCTTTGTCCCCACAAGCACTGTTTGTAACAATCTTGGAAGTTTTCTGGAGCCAGAAAAACGTCATCAGCTGGGCAGGCAGAAGAAAGCCTGCAGGGGGACAACCCAGCTGTGGGAATGAAAAACATTTGAAGCAAGTGGATAGAGGGAGGTGGCCGAAAGGGCTGGGGACTAGAACATGTCTGAGGTCTTAACACAGCAAAGGGTTGGCGATTGCATTTGGGAAACCAGATCAGACTGGCTTCCTCTCAGTCCTTAGGGAAAAGATTAATTTCCCTTGTCATGACATTCTGCATGATAGAGCTATATTTCAATGAGCATGCAAAATATGCTACTCTTTAAAGTGGTCGTTTCAGACTCATACCCTAAGATTGCAACTGCAGGAGGTGCAGGGAAATATAACTCAATCTGTGTAGTTGTACACTTCATGCCAAAGGCTAGGCAATTTGATCTTTTCCTTTGTCCACAATTACCTCTAGGGGACAGGGGTTTACTAGATGCATCTTTGAGGAGTCCTGAACCTATTGCCAGGAGAATTGAGCTGTATTAACTTTGAGGGGAAATTTTCAGATATTTCATGATATTCTGGATGTGCACCATAGTTTCTTAAGGCAGCTGCTTAGATAGTCCTTTAGTATTCAATAATTACTTATTTGGCTTTTATTTATTGAACTCCCAACTATAATACAGAAACTAAAAACTATATTCTGTGATCTGAAAATCATTGCCCCTAAAATGATTTTGAAAAACATGCATCATCATATGCATTTCATATGTAAAATGTTTCAGTGTAGTTTGTTTTATTAATATATAATGTTAAACATTTTATAAGATGAAGTTCACAGTAATTTGTCATGATTCAATAAAATATTGTGCAATGCAGCCTGATCCTAAAGTAAATCACAAGGTATTTATCAGTAGATATTCTTCCTTGAGAAAGATAATCTTAGAAAACATTCAGTTAAATTTTAAAATGCACAAGTCATCACAACTGTTTTGAATGTTCTATATTCAGAACTTTCCGACTAGAGCCAAGACTCACTTAAAAAAAAAAAAAAAAGAATGATAAGGACATTTAAAGTGATGAAGGATACATAAACTGATCAAAAAGAAAAACCTACAACCAAGAGTACCAAGTAAGGCTCTCATTCAGATTCGAGAAGACATCAATAGCTTTACAGATAAAAGAATTCAGCACCACCAAATCAGCTTCACAACAAAAGCTAAAGGAACTTCTCTAGGCAGGGAAGAAAAGGAGGCCACAACTAGTAAGATGAAAATCACAAATGGGAAAGCTCACCAGTAAAGGCAAATGCACAGTAAAAGTAGGAAATCATCCGCACACAAATACGATATCAAAATCAGCAAGCATTAGAAAAGGAAAGCACAAATGCAAGAAATGAGAAACACATTTGAAATTAAGAGACCAGCAACTTAAAACAACCGTGTGTGTGTGTGTGTGTGTGTGTGTGTGTAGACTGCTATATCAAAACCTCATGGGAAATCTAAACCAAAAAACTACAATAGATAGATACACACAAAAAAGAAAAATCAGTTGCAAACACAACTCAAGAGAGTATCAGATTGTCATCAAACCATAAGAAGAGAACAAAAAGAAGGGAAGAACAAAGACCTACAATAACAAATCCAAAACAGTTTTAAAAATGGCAATAAGAACATTTATGTTGATAATTACCTTAAATATAAATACAAAGTCTATGTCTTTTGCTCTAACCAAAAGACATNGTGTGTGTGTGTGTGTGTGTGTGTGTAGACTGCTATATCAAAACCTCATGGGAAATCTAAACCAAAAAACTACAATAGATAGATACACACAAAAAAGAAAAATCAGTTGCAAACACAACTCAAGAGAGTATCAGATTGTCATCAAACCATAAGAAGAGAACAAAAAGAAGGGAAGAACAAAGACCTACAATAACAAATCCAAAACAGTTTTAAAAATGGCAATAAGAACATTTATGTTGATAATTACCTTAAATATAAATACAAAGTCTATGTCTTTTGCTCTAACCAAAAGACATAGACTGGCTGATTGGTTACGAAAACTAGTTTCGTATATATGCTGCCTACAAGAGACCTACTCCAGGCTCAGGGGCACATACAGACTGCAAGTGAGGGGATGGAAGAAGGTCCTCCATGCAAATGGGAATCAAAAGAAATGGAGTAGCAATACTCACATCAGACAAAATGGACTGTAAAGACTGTTACAAAAAGTAAGGATAATGTAATACATAATGATCAAGGGATTAATCCAAGAAGATAAGAAAAGAAAGTGCCTTTCTGTGTTTAGAATGTCCTGGTCAATCACTAAGGATATCTTTGTTAAACCAATATTATGAGTTCTATTTTAGTTTGCCACCAAAAGTGTTTTTTTTTTTTTTTTTTTTACCTCTGACTAATGCAGTATATCAAGATTTGGAATGTGTGACAGTTTTGTCTTTTCATACTGTTCATGGGGTTATAAATGAAAGAAAACTAAAATGGCTTGCCATTCACCTCTCCAGTGGAACATGTTTTCTCAGAACTCTCCACCATGACCCGTCCATCTTGGGTGGCCCTACGTGGCATGGCTCAGAGTTTCATTGAATTGGACAAGGTTGTGATCCATGAGATTAATTTTCTGTAATTAGTTAACATCGGTTAGTTTTCTGTAATTGTGGTTTCCATTCTGTCTGCCCTCTAACAGATTAGGATAAGAGGCTTGTGGAAGCTGCCTGATGGGAGGGACTGGCTATGGGGGAATCTGGGTCTTGCTCTGATGGGCTAGACCATGCTCAGTAAATCTTTAATCCAATTTTCTGTTGATGGGTGGTATATTACACTGAAAGATAAACTCCCAGGTCCATAGGTGCCCCGTATGCTACTGGAGAAGAGCAGAGAAATAGTTCAGTTCAGTCACTCAGTCATGTCCAACTCTTTGTGACCCCATGAATTGCAGCATGCCAGGCCTCCCTGTCCATCACCATCTCCCAGAGTTCACTCAGACTCACGTTCATCGAGTCTGTGATGCCATCCAGCCATCTCATCCTCTGTTGTCCCCTTCTCCTCCTGCCCCCAATCCCTCCCAGCATCAGAGTCTTTTCGAATGAGTCAACTCTTTGCATGAGGTGGCCAAAGTACTGGAGTTTCAGCTTTAGCATCATTCCTTCCAAAGAAATCCCAGGGCTGATCTCCTTCAGAATGGACTGGTTGGATGCCCTTGCAGTCCAAGGGACTCTCAGGAGTCTTCTCCAACACCACAGTTCAAAAGCAT
>SJYX01018695.1:85368-234239 GCA_006410675.1 Oreotragus oreotragus
GAGTCTTCTCCAACACCACAGTTCAAAAGCATCAATTCTTCGGCGCTCAGCCTTCTTCACAGTCCAACTCTCACATCCATACATGACCACAGGAAAAACCATAGCCTTGACTAGGCGGACCTTAGTCGGCAAAGTAATGTCTCTGCTTTTGAATATGCTATCTAGGTTGGTCATAAGTTTTCTTCCAAGGAGTAAGCATCTTTTAATTTCATGGCTGCAGTCACCATCTGCAGTGATTTTGGAGCCCCCAAAAATAAAGTCAGCCACTGTTTCCACTGTTTCCCCATCTATTTCCCATGAAGTGATGGGACCAGATGCCATGATCTTCGTTTGCTGAATGTTGAGCTTTAAGCCAAGTTTTTCGCTCTCCTCTTTCACTTTCATCAAGAGGCTTTTTAGTTCCTTTTCACTTTGTGCCATAAGGGTGGTGTCATCTGCATATCTGAGGTTATTGATATTTCTCCCAGCAATCTTGATTCCAGCTTGTGTTTCTTCCAGTCTGGCATTTCTCATGATGTACTCTACATATAAGTTAAATAAGCAGGGTGACAATATATAGCCTTGATGTACTCCTTTTCCTATTTGGAACCAGTCTGTTGTTCCATGTCCAGTTCTAACTGTTGCTTCCTGACCTACATACAGATTTCTCAAGAGGCAGGGAGAAATAACTCCAGAAAAAATGAAGGGATGGAGCCAAAGCAAAAACAGCACCCAGCTGCAGATGTTTCTGGTGATGGAAGTAAAGTCTGATGCTGTAAAGAGCAATATTGCATAGGAACCTGGAATGTTAGGGCCATTAATCAAGGTAAATTGGAAGTGGTCAAACAGAAGATGGCAAGAGTGAACACTGACATTTTAGGAATCAGCAAACTAAAATGAACTGGAATGGGTGATTTTAATTCAGGTGACCATTATATCTACTACTGTGGGCAAGAATCCCTTAGAAGAAATGAAGTAGCCCTCATAGTCAACCAAAGAGTCCCAAATGCAGTACTTGGGTACAGTCCTAAAAATGACAGAATTATCTCTCTTCATTTCCAAGGCAAACCATTCAATATCACAGCAATCCAAGTCTATGCCCAGAACCACTAATGCCAAAGAAGCTGAATGGTTCTATGAAGACCTACAAGACTTTCTAGAACTAACACCAAAAAAGATGTCCTTTCCATCATAGGGGACTAGGATGCAAAAGTAGGAAGTCAAGAGATACACAGACTAACAGGCAAGTTTGGCCTTGGAGTACAAAATAAAGCAAGGCAAAGGCCAACAGAGTTTTGCCAAGAGAATGCACTGGTCATAAAAAACACTCTCTTGCAACAATGCAAGAGATGACTCTACACAAGGACATCGCCAGATGGTCAATACATAAATCAGACTGATTATATTTTTTGCAGCCAAAGATGGAGAAGTTCTGTACAGTCAGTAAACCCAAGACCAGGAGCTGACTGTGGCTCAGACCATGAACACCTTATCACTAAATTCAGACTTAAATTGACGAAAGTAGGGAAAACCACTAGACCATTCAGGTATGACCTAAATCAATTCCCTTTTGATTACACAGTGGAAGGGACAAACAGATTCAAGGGATTAGGTCTGATAGACAGAGTGCCTGAAGAACTGTGAACAGAGGAGGTCCATACCATTGTATAGGAGGTGGTGCTAAAAACCACGCCCAAGAAGAAAAATGCAGAAAGGCAAATGGTTGTCTGAGGAGGCCTTACAAATAGCTGAGAAAAGAAGAGAAGCAAAAGGGAAAGAAGAAAAAGAAGGATACACCCGTCTGAATGAAGAGTTACAAAGAATAGAAAAAGATAAGAAAGCCTTCCTCAGTGATCAGTGCTGAGGAATAGAGGAAAACAATAGGATGGGAAAAACTAGAGATCTCTTCAAGAAACTTAGCGATACCAAGGGAGCCATTTCATGCTAAGATGGGCACAATAAAGGACAGAAATAGTATGGACCTTACAGAAGCAGAAGATATTAAGAACAGATGGCAAGAAGACATAAAGCTAAGCTAAGCTAAGTCACTTCAGTCGTGTCCGACACTCTGTGACCCCAAAGACGGCAGCCCACCAGGCTCCCCCATCCCTGGGATTCTCCAGGCAAGAATACTGGAGTGGGTTGCCATTTCCTTCTCCAATGCATGAAAGAGAAAAGTGAAAGTGAAGTCGCTCAGTCTGTCCGACTGTTAGCGACCAGCTCTGACTGTTGAACAGTCATTTTACTAGCAGCTATTTTTGACTCTCTGCTTCAGAAATGTCCTTTTGAGAAAGAGGCTTGGAGCCATTGCCTCCTGCTCAGTTTGAGCACCCCACGTGAATTCCTGGATAAGGTCAGGCAACGTCTCCTAAGAGTGGCTCCGGTGATGCTCAGAACGCCCTTTCCATTCGCTCTCACGTGAGTTGCTCAGCTGTGTCTACCTCTTCCCAAACCCATGGACGGCAGCCCGCCAGGCTGCTCTGCCAGTGAAATTCTCCAGGCCAAGAATGCTGGAGAGGGTTGCCGTTTTCTTCTCCTGGGGGTCTTCCTGACCCAGGGATCGCATCCGGGTCTCCTGTATTGCAGGTGGAGTCTCTACCATTTGAGCCACCGGGGAAGCCCTTCCATGCGCATGGTTCCCACTATTTAGCATGCAGGCGTGTAGCCTTGGTTTTCTATTTTCTCTGTCTTGTTTTTGTTTGAACAGCAGGTAGACAAGCTAAGAACCTACCAACTGACCAGTGTCAGGGAAAGAGAAAGAAAGAGAAAGGAGAGAGACTTGCCACCAACAGGAAACAACAATCAGGCCAACTATAGCCACGTGCTGCTATTCACAGTGCCTTCCTGTTAACTCTCTTTTTCCAGATGGGGAAACCCGGGCTCAGAGAGGTGACGTGAGCTTCTGAGCTCACGTTCCGGGGATGTTACAGAACTGGGCATCACAGCCTTCCGTAGCTCCAAAGCCCACTCTCCACCTGGGAGTAACAGTGACAAAGGACAGACAGTGGGAGCAGCGGCTGCTCCTACCGGGCACCTCACGTGTGCTAGGCACTGGCCCGCTGTACAGGTGGTGTGCTTTAACTGGCTCCACTCATCACTCACATCCCCCTGGGAATAATGCAGCCTGGGGACATGGGCTTAGAGAGACGAAGTGACTCACCCTGGGCCCCAGCAGGGCAGTGGTAAAAATAGAGGTTTATTCCTTTCCTCTTCCAAAGAGTGGCACATACGCTCTTAAACACGACCCTGACAATCAGTTTTTCTTATTTCAGTAGTTATGGATTATTTGCGTGAACCAGAAACAAATCTTAACTAGAACGTAAACACTGACCTCCTGGAAAGAGGAAGAGAAAGAAAAGACAGAGCTTATTATTCCATATTATTCCTTATGACAAAACTAAGAATGATATTTAACAGAAACAGACATACGGACATAGAGAACCGACCCGTGGTTGCCAGGGTGGAGAGGGTGGGGGAAGGGATGGATTGGGAGCTTGGGATTAGCAGATGCAAACTCGTATATAGAGGATGGATAAACCACAAGGTCCTACTGTATACCTAAGGAACTATATTCAATATCCTGTAGTAAACCGTAATGGAAAGCCATGATGGAAAAGTTTTATATGTAACAGAATTACTTTGCTACAGAGTGGAAATGAACACATTGCAAATTAACTATGCGTGCGTGCTCGGTTGCTTCACTCCTGTCCCACTCTTTGGGACCCTATGGCTCCTCTATCTGTGGGATTTTCCAGGCAAGAATACAGGAGTAGGTTGTCATGCCCTCATCCAGGGGATCGTCCCAACCCAGGGATCAAACCTACATCTCTGGTGTCTTTTGCCTTGCAGGAGGATTCTTTACTGCTGAGCCACCAAGGAAGCCCCCAAATTAACTATATTGAAAAAAAGAAAAGAGGAAAAAATAAATGATGAAAGTGAGAGAGTTCAAGGAAAAATGTTACGCTGAGCCTTTCAGAGCCTTGTGGAGTGTCTGGATGAGAAGGGACTCAGGCTCAGCCGTTGGGCATGACAGTGGAGGAGGAAAGACCCAAGAAACGAAGGGTCCTGAGGAGGGTCAGCAACTCCAGGCCTCCGGGGGTCACAGCACACACTCCTCTTTACAATTCCTGGGGCTGCCTTTACCTATGGACTCTGTTTTACAGTCTGGGACCTTTGGCTGGCCAAGAGACTTTGGAGGAGTTTCCAAGCGTGGAAAGAGAGGAACTAAACTTGGAAGGTGAACTGGCGGCCAGAAGGGAAGGTGCCTCTTATGGCTCATTGAGACACAGGAATCACGCCTAAGATACAGCTGAACCCAGCACACTGCCCCTGGGACACCTGCCGTTTACCTTGCCTGGCACCTAAACTCTTCCCTTTATTTCGGGAGCTGCCCATCTAGAGACTCAGAGCCCACTATCATACTCAAGAAGCTGAAAATGCCTGTGGATGGCTCCCCCACCTCTGCTGCACAGGGTCAGGCACGTGACCCAGGCTCCACTGGCCAAACACCCCAGCCCCGGCGAATGGAGCGAGGGAGTGCAGAGGCAATGACCTTGGGAGTGCGGTCTTCCCAGGCTGGTTCTACTGTAAAGTGTGGGGACATGATCCTGGCCAAGCAGCCTTGAACCTGGTTCTCAGTATTTGCTGTGAGTTCCTTCAAGACCCAAGAGGCTTTAAATTAATTCCCTTTCTGCTCAAATCATCCAAGTTCAACCTCTGTTGTTTGCAGTCTAAAATCAAGGCAGATCCAGCACTTTGTGGGTTACTTGCCCAGGGGCATTTGCAATTAAAATAAGAGGTCCCCTAGAAAGAGGTCAAGGAGATCAAACCAGTCAATCCTAAAGGAAATCAACTCTGAATATCCATTGGAAGGACTGTCACTGAAGCTGATACTTTGGCCCCTGATGTGAAGAGTTGATTCATTGGAAAAGACCCTGGTATTAGCAAAGACTGAAGGCAAAAGGAGAAAGGGGCAACAGAGGATAAGATGGTTGGATGGCATCACCTATTCAATGGACATGAGTTTGCGCAAATTCAGGGAGATAGTGGAGGACAGAGGAGCCTGGCATGCTTTAGTCCATGGGGTCACAAAGAGTCAGAGACGACTTAGGGACTGATCTGCAGTGCTCTTGCCTGGAGAGTCCCATGGACGGAGGAGCCCGGTGGGCTGCAGTCCATGGGGTCTCAAAGAGTCAGACATGACTGAGCGACTTCACTTTCACTTTTCACTTTTCACTTTCATGCATTGGAGAAGGAAATGGCAACCCACTCCAGCGTTCTTGCCTGGAGAATCCCAGGGATGGAGAGGAGGCTGGTGGGCTGCTATCTATGGGGTCGCACAGAGTCGGACGCGACTGAAGCGATTTAGCAGCAGCAGCAGCAACAACAACAAGGATCATGTTCACTCTAGAAGCTCTAGGGGAGAATCTATTTCCTTAACCTTAATCGCATCCTTTTACCATGTAAGGTAACATACTAATAGGTTCCGGGCATGAATCTGTGGGCCATTATTCTGCCTATGACAGGTTGCCTTGTGGCCACTAAGATTCATGTCTATACCTCATGCAAAATACATTCACTCTATATAAAGGTCCCCCCAGTTATCATTTCATTACAGCAGCAATTTGAAGTTCAAAATCTCATCTGAATCTCATCAGCTCAAAAGTCTCAAATGTCATCAGCTAAATCATGTAAATTGGGATACGGCTCTTGTTATGATCCATCCTGGAGCATAATTTCTCTAAAGCAACAAGTTACTTGTTCCCTATATAAGATAATGAGATGGACACAGAGTAATAGACATTCCTGTTTAAAAACAGGGGACAATGGAAAGAAAAAAGAAAGGTCATTGGTCCTAAGCAATTCTGAAATCCAGCCAGGCAAATCTGTCAGGTCTCAAGGTCTAGAAAAAATCCTCCATGGCTCAGGGATATTCTATATGGGCTTGCCACTCCATCCTCTGAGTCATCCTTCCTTTCTCATGCAAGGTAGCAGGTATTTGCAGATAAGCACTTTTATCAGCCTGGGTCTTGTCAGTAGACTTTTGGGCATCTGACAGCCTTGCTTTCATTTCATATTCTCTTTCAGTCCAATCTGGCAGTGTTTCTGCTGGTATAACGTTCTCAGTAACCCCATGGGTCTCCTGTGTATGTCATGGGAATTCACTCCATTAGACAAGAGGCTCTTCAACATGTCTTTCCTAGAAAATCCCTCCCTTATTTTTGGCATTTGCTGAGATGGCTTAGGAAACACACACCCTTAAGCTTCTGAGATACTCGGGTTTGACTGAAGGGATCTGTGACTCACACCCTTAATCTCTTCAAAGAGCCTTTTGTGTGACTGAATACTTTGAACTTTTGGTCTTTCTAAGGTATTAGCAGAAAGTTGTACAGCTGCACACAAAGCCTTTTCTCTGGAGCATGATTTCCTGACAGGGAACCTCTCAATTTTAGCATCTTTTCCCAGTAAGA
Organism: Oreotragus oreotragus; assembly: GCA_006410675.1. Classification (NCBI taxonomy): domain Eukaryota; kingdom Metazoa; phylum Chordata; class Mammalia; order Artiodactyla; family Bovidae; genus Oreotragus; species Oreotragus oreotragus. Next base: position 91,818 of record SJYX01018695.1, read on the forward strand.
CAGGCAGAGAATGCAGCAATTATCAAGTCCTTCTTTCTTTCTGTTTAACAGTTCTTCTCTCAAGTTCATCTGTTTCTGCTCACAGTTTTCCATAAGCAACAGGAAGATCCCTGCCAAGGATACCTTCTACACTGGCTTGGAAATGTCAGCTAAATATCTAAGCTCATCATTTATAAGTTCTATTTCCCACAAAACTGCAGGATATAGTCCTTCTAAGATTTCTGTCCCCCCTGACAAGGATCCCCTTTCTTCCAGTTTCCAATAATATGATTCTTATTTCCTCTGGGTCAATACTAATTAAGTTGTTAATAATCATAGTTCTACTAACAGTAGAGTCTAGGCAAACTACATTTTTTTTTCCCCTCTCTCTATCAAATGTCTCAAAACTCTTCCAGCCTCTGCCCATTGCCCAGTTCCAAAACCACTCCACATTTTTAGGTATTTTTTAAAGCAACAACCCACTCTGGGCACCAAAGTCTGCATTTTTTCTAACTGTTCCTGTCATAAGAAATTACCACAAATGTAGAGGCTTCAAACAACACAGATGCATTATCTCACAATTCTATAGGTCAGAACTCCAACACAGGGCTCACTGGGCTAAAACTAATGTGTTAGCCAGGCTGCTTTCTTCTCTAGAGGCTCTAGGGGAGCATCTATTTTCTTGCCTTTTTCCAGCTTCTAGAGGCAGTCTACATTTCTTGGCCAATGCCCACTTCCTCCATCTTCAAAGCCAGCAAACATCACATCTCTCTGACCTCCTTTCCATTACCACAGATCTCTGACCAGATAAGAAAGCAGTTCTCTGCTTTTAAGAAATCCCATGATTAGACTGGGCTCACTTGGATAATCCAGGTTAATCTCCCACCTAAAAGTCCTTATCCTTAATCACAGCAGAAAAGTCCCTCTGCCCAGGGAAGGTAACTCATTCACCAATTCCCAGGATTAGACTGCTGACATCCAAGGCAAGGGGGCGGGTTATTATTCTGCATGCCATATTACTCAACTCTCTGACCCTCAATTTTCCCATCTATCAAATGGGGATAACATCTCTCCCAGGATTGTCATGAGGACTGAATTGAGGGAGCTTTCAGAAATGGAGAATTTCAAGCCACACCCCAGACCAAGTGACCTAGAATATCCATTTTCAGCAAAACCCCTGGTAGACTGAGATGCCTAGGAAAGTCTGAGATACACAGGCATGTAGAATTTCACACTGGACAGAGAGTCTCACCGCCTGGACTTGAACCCTGCTCAGCCATGAAGTCATTCTAAAACATGGGGCCTGTTCAGGTATCCTCTAAAAGTACTCTGAGCCAGGACACTGAATTGGACAGGTTCCAAGGCTAATTATAACCTTGGAACTTTAACACTTTATGATTTGATGACTAAAGTACTGATGCCGGAACTGCAGGCAGCAGCAATTTGGTGGGTGAGTGGGATGTGCTGCAGGGGGAGCTTCCCAGCAGCCCTCAAGCCCCATCACTAAGGGGACCACCCACTCTGCCTAACCATTGAGGTCAGCTTGGGCCACTGTTTGGGATTTTAAGAAACCAGTGTCTTCCCAGAAAGCTGGGCTGGAGCTGTAATGGATCCTAGTTGTTGCACCTGAACCAATGACATAGTTGTCAACTATCCCAGCTGATTCCCTCCCATGTTGCAGGCAAGGGGAAGAAGGTAGATTCCTTATTTTCTCTGGCCAAAATTATGTGAACACAGAAACTGCTTCTTGGTGAAGAGATTTGCATGGAAACCCCCCGGGGTGTTGAGCCACCAACTGGCCCAAGTCAGCCCCACTGGAGCCCAGCCTGATGTTCCACTGGCTGGGAGCTAAGGGCTTGCTGCCCCTCCAAGGACAGCCGGCTTATCCCACAACTTCTCAGGATGCAACATATCCTGCCACCTTGACCCAGGCCTGAAAGACCCTCCCTCAATTATGCCCAGAGAGGCCCACTTGGCCCAGTGGAGCCCACCCTGCTCCTGGGTCCTTAATGAAGATAAATTCTCTCTGTCATTACTGAAGCACACACGCAAGGCTGAGTTTAAATATAACATTCTGGGTCAGCGAGCTGGCCTACTTCATCCTTTTTGTCTATCTCAGGCCCCAGATGAAAAGAGAGGAATTTCTCCATGTTTCACTTGCTCTAAGAGATTGGTCTGAGACTCGGGCAGGGTCGGGGGGTGGCGTTGAGAAGCGGAGGTGTCTGGATGTTCTGTACTGCGGTTACTCAGGTGAAGGCGAGGAGGCTATTGCCAAGACTGACTTGGTGCCCACAGTCAGTGCCAGTCCCAAGGGGTTCCCCAGCTCCCTGAGAAAGGCAGAAGCTGGGGAAGGCCCTTGCCTGAGGCAAGAGGACTGCCCAGTGGTGCCAGGGACAGAATCTTCAGCAGGGGTACCGGAGCTGGGGCAGGTGTCCCATGGGCTGTGAGAGACCAAGCTGCCGAAGGCCAGGGGAAGCCAGCTCTCCACCTGGAGCCGCCAGTGACAGACAGCCTGGAGGAGAGGACCCTGCCCTGGACCCGGGTGGATTCCATGAAGCCTTCCACACGAACGGAGGCACAGACATGGGTGTGCGGCAAATAGTCTAGCCAAAGCTTGAACTCAGGGGTAGGAGAACCAGAGAAACTTGGCCGGGCCCTTCAAGTCCAGCTCCCAGCACTGAATGCCAAGTTAAAAGCTTTGGATGGAGCTGTAAACTGTTGACGAAAGCTGAAACCGCTGTGGAGGGGGCACCCTTATTTAAATGTACCCTGGATGACCCTTGCCTAAAAGAAGTGTTGGTCTTCTCCTCTGCACCCAGTGGAGTCTTGCATGACGCCTCCATGGCCTCCTGGCTGACTCCTTAAATGACCCGCGAGGGAGGGGTTAGTAGCCTCTGCAATGGAGCTATGAAAGGTGGTATCACTGGCCTGTATTTTTTTTTTTAACTTGGGTATAATTTCTAAAATTTATTTGTTTATTGAAGGATAATTGCTTTACATATTTTTGTTGTTTTCTGTCAAACCTCAACATGGATCAGCCATAGGCATACATATATCCCCTCCCTTTTGAACCTCCCTCCCATCTGCCTCCCCATCCCACCCCTCTAGGTTGATACAGAGCCCCTGTTTGAGCTTCCTGAGCCACACAGCAAATTCCCGTGGGCTCTCCATTTCACCTATGGTGCTGTAAGTTTCCATGTTACTCTTTCCGTACATCTTGAGCTTGCCCTGGATCCACGGCTTTTGTTAACTGACTTTGCAAATTACTCTCATCTAAGGAGTGCAGTCAAATTGCTCACCCTGGGGCTTTACATCCAGCCATGTGGCTTGCTTTGGCCAATGGACTGAGGGGTGCCAGTTGGAATCTAGACCTTAAAAGCTTTTGCAGGCTTCTATCTGCCCCCTTGGGCCTCTGCTATCATCATGAGAAGAACATTCCCTTCAATGAGTTTGCTGGCTCCACGCAGAGGCTCAGACACAAATGGAGCTATCTTGGATCAGCCAACTCCTGGACCATGTAGAGACTTGTGAGCTAAAGAAGTGCTTATTGTTGCATCTACCTGAGGTACTGGGGTTGTTTGCTACACAGCATTACTCTGGCCATGTTTCACTGATATATTGGGATAATAACAGACCCATTCTCTCGGAATTGTAGTGAGGATTCAATAAAAATAATCCACTTAGAGCTCCTAGACAAGAATTTCAGTCTGGGAAAATGAAAATTTCTAGAGATGGATGATGGTGATGCTTATACAACACTGGTTGAGCATGCTGGAACTGGTCCACTTATACCTTTATTTCTTTCAATAAATATAGTACTACATCCATGATCGAATGTTGGTCGAATCTGTAGATGTGGAACACAGATAAGGTGGGCCAATGATACAGATTTTGGTATCCAAGGTAGGTCTTATAGCCAGTCCCCTGTGGATACCTATGGATGAATGTATATTTAATGCCACTGAACTGCATATGGTTAATATGGTAAACCTGACATTAAATATATCTTACCATGGATGTATGGATGTGAGAGTTGGACTGTAAAGAAGGCTGAGCACCGAGGAATTGATGCTTTTGAATTGTGGTGTTGGAGAAGACTCTTGAGAGTCCCTTGGACTGACTGCAAGGAAATCAGTCCAATCAATCCTAAAGGAAAGCAACCCTGAATATTCATTGGAAGGACTGATGTTGAAGCTGAAGCTCTAATACCCTGGCCACCTGATGCAAAGAGCTGACTCATTGGAAAGGACCCTGATGCTGGGAAAGATTGAGGGCAGGGGAAGGGAGTGGCAGAGGACGAAATGGATGGTTGGCATCACCAGCTCAATGGACATAAGTTTGAGCAAACTCCAGGAGATGATGAAGGACAGGGAAGTCTGCCATGCTGCAGTCCATGGGGTTGCAAAGAATCGGACACAACTTAGTGACTGAACAACAAATTTTACCATGTTAAAAAAAAACACAACACAACATTTAGTCCCTTCCACATAGGAAGTGCGTGATAAATGTTAGCAGTTATTAGAAGGCAAGAGGAGGTGTGTGGTGGAACTGCACACTCTAACCACAGTGCAAGGATGATCAATGAAGCCCTCAGGGAAATGACTCTGGAGTGACTGGCCTCTCTTCACTTCTTAGAGGAAGAGGCATAAACTCATTCATACTAACAGGCTGAAGGGGCATTTGCAGGGGTCATGTGATAAGCAGAACACAGTCAGAGCTGGAAGACTGTTGGGCAGTGTCTCACTCAGTCCCCTCGTGGGGAGAAGCAAGACTCAGAGAGGCAACTCTGAGGTCACTCAGGAACTCGGTGGCGGATCTAAGATTGGAATCTGGAGGTCTTGACTCCAAGTGCAGTGCTCTTTCTGTTCTGCCACAGACGGGGACACAATAAAGCTTCATCTAACCACTAACCTTGCACTCTCAGGCACCTGCAGACAGGATATGGGGCTTCCTGGTGCAGCTCAAACCACAAACACAAGACAGCGCACAGAGCAAGTCCTGCCTTTGGGTTCCCGTAACGCGTGGTAAGGAGATGATACTTCTTCCCTCTCCGCCTTCTGTTTTTAATTAAGCCAAATATATTTCTGCTTGGGAGCTTTACTCCAGTTTTGGACAGGGTTAATTAAAAGAAAAAATATACATATTAAAAGGCCAATTTGATTACTGCTACATATTAGTAATGCGGTGAATAATTGATTGAATGTCTATGTTAATTGCTTCCTGAATCAGTGATTCTGCTACTGAATACTCAAGGGCTGTTGCTATTTTGAAATGAGTAATAATTTCACTGCGCTGGGATGGCAGAACGTGCCACGTGAGTGTCCTCCTGGGTTTAAAGCTACCTCTACTTCCTGTTTACTCTCTTCATCCTGACTTCTCCACTTCTTCCCTGTGTCCCAGTCTACCACCTACTCCAGAGACCAGCGGTTCTCAAGCGTTGGTCTACATCAGACTCCCAGGGGAGCCTGTTGAACTATACATCCCCACCCTCCGGGGTTTGACCTGGCAAACCTGGGAATCTCTATTGTTAACCAGCATCTCAGGGGCAGGGTTGGGGATTTGCTTTTGAAAAGAGCTGGCTGGACTTCCCTGGTGGTACAGTGGATAAGAATCCGCCTGCCAATGCAGGGAACACGGGTTCGCTCTCTGGTCCGAGAAGATCCCACACATCGCAGCACAGCTAAGCCCACGCTCCACAACCACTGAGCCCGCACTCTAGAGCCCACGAGCCACAACTAATGGAGCCCCTGCGCTGCAGCGACTGAAGCCCGCCCACCTAGAGCCCACCTAGAGCCACATAGTGCTCTGAAACAGAGGCCACCGCGATGAGAAACCCATACACTGCAACTGGAGTCGCCCCTGCTCGCTGCAACTAGAGGAAGCCCGCATGCAGCAACGAAGACTCAGCACAGCCAAAAATATAAATAAATAAACAGCAGTGTGTACATGTCAAAAAAATTTTTTGGCCTAGTGGTTACAATTCCAGGCTTTCACTGCCGTGGCCCGGGGTTCAATCCTTGGTTGGGGGACTGAGATCCAGCAAGCTGAGTGGGGTGGCCAAAGAAATAAACAAAATAAATTTGTGATTTTGGAGAAGACTCTTGAGAGTCCCTTGGACTGCAAGGAGATCCAACCAGTCCATTCTGAAGGAGATCAGCCCTGGGATTTCTTTGGAAGGAATGATGCTAAAGCTGAAACTTCAGTACTTTGGCCACCTCATGCGAAGAGTTGACTCATTGGAAAAGACTCTGATGCTGGGAGGGATTGGGGGCAGGAGGAGAAGGGGACGACAGAGGATGAGATGGCTGGATGGCATCACTGACTCGATGGACGTGAGTCTGAGTGAACTCCAGGAGTTGGTGATGGACAGGGAGGCCTGGCGTGCTGTGATTCATGGGGTTGCGATGAGTCGGACACGACTGAGCGACTGAACTGAACTGAACTGAACCTGCTTTTCCTTGGTGAACTGCTCAGCAAATATGGGCTCTGCCCAGCCCTACCTGGTCAAGCTCAGAAGCCTCTTCTGTTCTTACCAGCCCTTCCCCCAACATCCATGCAGCAGCCAGACCCTGCCTGTTTCTTCCCATTTCAAATCCCACTGAAATATTCTTTTCTGCAACTTTAGAAGCAGGTTTCCAAGAGTCCTTTTTGTTCTCCAAATGGTCCTGCTCTTGCCTCTCCGTTTCATAGATGTAGTATTTGCCTCTCCGAGATGTTAATTACAATGCTTCCTGGCAGTTATCTTCTGCTTCCTGCATTGTCTCTCTTGCCTCTTGGTTTCTTTTCTCTCTGTTTTGGTCCCTGCTTCCTTCAGATGCCTGCTGGGCCTGGAGGTCTATTTCCATTTAGGGGAGAAGTACAAAGAGCTGACAGGGCGCTCTGTGGGGTGGAGTGAAGTGGAAGGTGGGCTTCACTGAAGGTGGCCTGTGCACTGGGAGGCCCTGGCATGGCAGCATCTGTGGCTGTTTCTTTGGAGGGTGCTGAGTTTCCTGACAGCAGAATCATCCAGTCTTCTGCCTGGCTGTGGGCATTCTCAGAGCAAACCAGGCCAGGGATTTTCCCCAAAGAGACCTATTCTTCTCTAGAGTTAACACGCCCTTCTAATATGGCCTCTAACACCACTCCCAGCCCAAGCTGCGCCTTCAACACACTTCCCACTGGTGCCTCCAGCCACCCTTGCTCCCTGAGACTGCAGAGTTCCAGCCACCATGGCGTCGGCTCTTCCTCCCCTCCAGGCCATGGTAGATGCCCACTTAAGGGCCCAGCTTGCATGCTCTACCTCTGGGCAGCCTTCCCACCACCCCAGACAGCCCTGTGGCCCCTTCGGAGTCTCATGCGTCCAGCCAGGTGGCCAAGGGCACTGGCTCTGGAACCGGACTGCTGGATTCAGGGTCTGGGGCCTGGCAAGTGCTGGGCCCTCTAGACCTAGTCGCTGCTGCTGCTGCTAAGTCGCTTCAGTCGTGTCCGACTCTGTGCGACCTCATAGACGACAGCCCACCAGGCTCCCCCGTCCCTGGGATTCCCCAGGCAAGAACACTGGAGTGGGTTGCCATTTCCTTCTCCAATGCATGAAAGTGAAAAGTGAAAGTGAAGTCGCTCAGTCGTGTCTGACTCTTAGCGACCCCATGGACTGCAGCCCACCAGGCTCATCCATCCATGGATTTTCCAGGCAAGAGTACCAGAGTGGGGTGCCACTGCCTTCTCCGCTGGACCTAGTTGCTGCCCTGCAAAAGGAGTATGACAGCTGCCTTTCCCCCAGAGGGCAAGAGGAGGGGCTGTGTGGGGAACCCAGCACCACGCCTGGCGCAGAGCATGCTGGGAAACACCAGCTCTTCCAGCCGCTGCTGTTAACATTTTGACTTTGAGCTGAGCATGCAACCAGCTTGCACTGTTCCCTGAGAGGAAAAGGTCTCGTGTGCGGGCAGATGGTGGATACAGCCTATTGGGGACGGAGTCTAGGGATCGTCTGCTGTTTTCATTTCTAGGGATGAGGGAGGAGAGAGACCATACATCATCATAGGGACCAGGGCTTCGGGGAGACCCTCAGAAGCACCAAGCAGGAGCCAGACCCTTCTCTCTCCTTTGAATGGGATTCTGTTTAGTGCAGAACACACCCTACAGCCCACAGATACTCGGAATACAGATGAAAGCTCCCTGATGGAGGCCGCATCCCATGCTCTCTATGTTCTTATTAGAACATAGAAACACAGAGAGAAAAACATAGAGAACACAGAAAGAAAAACAACTGAAAACATTTTGCTTCAGCTTATTGTTGAAGACCTCATCAGTTGTCACAGCTAAAGATCCCTTGCAGGATAACTGAGAAGGTGGGGAAACTGAGGCTCAGAGAGGCCAATGGGCTCGTCCAAGGTCATACAGGGTGGCTCATATGGTAAAGGGTCTGCCTGCAATGCAGGAGAACCTGGGTTCCATCCCTGGGTCAAAAAGATCCCCTGGAGAAGGGAACGGCTACCCACTCCAGTACTCTTGCCTGGAGAATCCCATGGACGAGGAGCCTGGTGAGCAACAGTTCACGGGGCTGCAAAGAGTCAGACACGACTGAGCAAGTAACACTGTCACTTTCATTCACTTTCAAGGTCACAGAGAGAGGGGTGCAGAGGTGAGAGGAGAGCCTGGGTTCCCAAATGCCAGACCCGAAGTTCCCCTGGCCTCCTCACGTCCCCACCGCCCACCTCTCCCTCCAACAGTGGCTACCACTGTCTCTGGAGGCTTTCATAACTGAGCCCCCTCCCTGCCCCCAGGTCCTCTCCAGCCTTTCCTAGAAGGGAGAAGGTGAAGAGGTGAACCATACCTAGATTTACTCCCAAAGAGATGACAGAAGGCACGTGGAGTTTGTTTCCTTGGGTTTCCCAGAGAGCACAAGTGGTAAAGAACCCACCTGCCTGTGCAGGACACATAAGCAATGTGGGTTCAATCCCTGGGCTGGGAAGACCCCCTGGAGGAAGGCAAGGCAACCCACTCCTGCATTCTTGCCTGGAGAATCCCATGGAGAGAGGAGTGTGGCAAGCTGCAGTCCCTAAGGTTGCAAAGAGTCAGACATGACTGAAGCAACTTAGCATGCAGAGGCTTGCAAGGAGTTTGTGTGTTTGCTTTGTTTTAAAAGTGCTATATTGGTATTAATAGCACTCGTTTGTTTTTATTTAACTTGTGGACAAAGACTTATAGATGCGTGCAAAAATAAATCCTTTTTTGCAATCCAGAACTCATTGTTCAGTATGAGTTTTGACACAGATGAGAAGGAATACATTTTTGTTTTTAAAGGGCGCCATATTGGAACTTCCTTGGTGGTCTGGTGGTTAAGGATCCACCTCGTAATGCAGGACACATGGGTTTGATCCCTGATTGGGGAACTAAGATCCCACATGCTGCAGGGCAACTAAGCTCAGGATCCTGCATGATGCAACAAAGACCCAACACAGCCAAGTAAATACATAAATCTTAACTCTTGCCTGGAAAATCCCATGGACGGAGGAGCCTGGTGGGCTGCAGTCCATGGGGTCTCGAAGAGTCGGACACGACTGAGCGACTTCACTTTCATTTTTCACTTTCATGCATTGGAGGAGGAAATGGCAACCCACTCCAGTGTTCTTGCCTGGAGAATCCCAGGGACGGGGGAGCCTGGTAGGCTGCAGCCCGTGGGGTCGCGAAGAGTCGGACACGACTGAGCAACTTCACTTTCATTTTTCACTTTCATGCAGTGGAGGAGGAAATGGCAACCCACTCCAGTGTTCTTGCCTGGGGAATCCCAGGGACGGGGGAGCCTGGTGGGCTGCCGTCTCTGGGGTCGCACAGAGTCGGACACGACTGAAGTGACTTAGCAGCAGCAACCAAAAACTTAAAAAATGAAAAGTGCCATATTAAGAAAAGAGGCACTACACTTAACCAAGATTCTTAGCTAACAGAGATCAGGTCATTTTCTTTGCATATTTTTTCTGCCTGAGTCTCAGTTTTACTTATCTGTAAAACGGGTATAATAAATTTCAGACTCATGAAAGTTAAAGGAGACGGGGTAAGTGTACCCAGCCTAAAACTAGGTACACCACTGGTGATCAATAAGTGTTCATGTTTCTCTTCCTCAGCCTTGGTATACGGCATCTCTTCTACTGGATACTGGAAGCAGCCACAGAATGTAACAGGTGGCCATAATCTAGCTCATCACCGAGTTATTTAAAACAAAAAATTACAAGCCCCTCTGTCGCCCAGCAACACAGACATCAGAGTCGATGGACTCGATGTTCTAGGATGTGGTGGTTTAGAATCACAGTTGTAATGTCCACAGCAGAAGGGCATTTGCACCTGACTTACTAGGTTCTGGGCCCCATGCTCTACCTGCAGAGCTCTATCCGCTCCATTATCATCCCCACTTTACAGATGAGAACACTGAGAAATGAATCAGAGAAAAACAACTGGTCATACTTCATAATTCTATCTGTATAATAATAGAATAAGGAAAAGGCCAGAGGGGAATGCAAAATACAATCGTGGTCATATTTTTCCTTCTATTTAAAAAATTCCTATAATGTTGATTTATTACCTCAGTGTGGGATCACAGAAAACCACCAGACAGGCCCAATCCAAACCCCAGCCCTGGGACATGCCCACTGTGTGGCCTTAGATGAGTCAGTGTGGGGGTGTGCCTCAATTTCCCATTTGAGATACGAGTGAAATTTGGGGGTGATTTATATTTTCTTTTTTCCCTTATCTCTAATTTCAAACTGGTCTTTAGTTTCATTATACCTATACTACTTGGATAACAAAGAGAAAAGATATTTTAAAAGAATAAATATCATGATGTTTTAAAGATTAAATCAGGTCATAAGCATAAAGAACCTGACAAAACTTATGATATTCATTAAAAAAAATAAACAGGTCTCAGCAGGGTAGGGGAGGGTTGCCATATTTATACCAGTAGTTACCATGTTCATTTGAGCGCTTCCCTGGTGGCTCAGCCATAAAGAACCCACCTGCAATGCAGGAGACGCGGATCTGATTCCTGGGTCAGGAAGATCCCTTGGAGAAGGCCACGGCAGCCCACTCCAGTATTCTTGCCTGGAAAATCCCATGGACAGAGGAGCCTGGCGGGCTCTGGTTCATGGAGTCATAAAGTGTTGGACACGAGTGAAGCGACTGAGCACGCAGCATGTTCATTTTATTGCGTGTTTGGCAAAAGATACGCCTGGTACCTCAAACCAGTGGTTCATATATGTTACTGCTTAGGAGAAATCTAAGTCTTTTAAAAAGCATGATTTAAAGAAACACATGGGGACTTCCCTGTTGGTGCAGTGGCTAAGACTCTGTGCTTCCAACGCATGAGGCCTGGGTTCAATCCCTGTTCAGGAAACTAGATCCCACATGCTGCAACTAAGACGCAGTACAGCCAAATAAATAATAAATAAACTATAAAAAAAAATAAAGAAACACATGGATTGTGGGAGAAGTTCCTGGGCTCTTGCTACTCTAAGTGTGGTCCTCAGACCAGCAAGCACCATCAGTTGGGAGCTTGAGAGAAAATCCAGGTGCTCAGAACAAACCCACTGAATCAGAATCTGCATTTAGCAGGATCCCCAGGAGTATCATACGCACATTAGAGCTTGAGAAGCACTGAGTTGAGTAACACACAAATGTGTCACAGCCACCAAGTTGCCACAGGAAACCCTGACATAAGTCTTCGCGCCCCAGACCCCAGCCCAGCCTTTCTGACTTCTCAGTCAGTCTCTCCACTTTATGCATGGTGATGAGGCTCAGAGAGGACAGGCGCCTTACCCGACGCCACCCAGCAAGACAGGAGCAAAGCTGGCCTAGGATCTCAGACTTCTGGTGTCTCAGGCCCCACCTTAGTTTCCAAGGCACACCCAGGGGAACACAGGGCTCTAGAAACCCACGGCTGGGCCAGAGCCGACCCGGAGTCTCCAGTGGCCCAGGCATGCTCATTAATCCCCTGACCTTGGAATGGGATGTTTTCCTGAGAGGAGCAATCAGTGCCTTTGGGGACAGTAAAACCCCTGGGACGGGGACTCCGGGATAGCCCGGGGCTGCAGAATGCAGACTGTGTCCTGCCAGCTTGCAAAAGAACAGTCTGTCCTGGCAAGCTCACGGGGACGCGCTCCCAGCGGCGCGGTGGGGACAAACGGAGTTACTGGGGAGCCCGGGTTCTCCCTGGGGTGGCTGGCACGGACCCAGGGCACTGTGCCACCGGGTAAGAGCACCAGTTGGGCCCATTGCTGTCACTGATGAGCGTTCTGGTTTTCAACCATCCACTTCGTGTTCAGAAAACACTTATTCAAATACTTCTTCTATTCTCACTCTATCCCATGCTCTACGCCTTGAACCCCGGGCTGTGACACAATTCCAGAATCTCACAGAACCCCAGTCTCTGTTCCAACATCAGTAGCCATGCGGTCTGGGGCAAAGGGCCCAGCATGTGTGAGCCTCAGTTTCTGCTTCCAGGAAATGGGTATGGTTAAAAGCAAAGTGGCAGATTTTACCAAGTGCTGATGAGAACATGGAGCCACAGGAAAACTCTCCCATGTTGCTGGTGGGAGCGTGAAATAGAACAGCCTTTCTGGAGACAAGCGTTGACAGTTTCCCTATACCTACCCTGCGACTCGCAATCCCACTCTGAATGAGGGAAATGAAAATACACGTCCACACGCAGACTTGAATATTCATAGAGATCTAATTCATAATAAACTTAAATAAATACGCTATATGCCCACCCACAGGAGGACAGACAAACCTCCTATAATGGACTCCTACATGGGACTACTAGACAGCCCAGAAAAAGAAGCCCCCCCTACCGCCCCCTCCCCGACCTCCGTGCGTGACAACATGAAGAATCTCACAGACATGCTGGTGAAAAAAGCCAAGTCAAGACAAACACCCCAAGGGATTCTACTGATCGAAGCTTCAAGAGTAAGTGGAAGTGATCCCTAGTGATATAAGTCAAAACAGTGGGTACCTCTGGGTACCTTTGGGTTCAGCAGAGAAAGGGCAGGAGGGAGCCCCCCAAGGACCCGGAAATGTGCTGGATCTGGGCTGCAGTCACACAGGCATAAACAGAGGGAAAAGTTTATCCACTGTGCACTTCAGATTTGCTCACTTTATGATGCAGTTCTACTCAATGGGGGAAAGAGAGAGAGAGAGAGTGCATGTGAGAGATGCGGGGGCGGGGGAGGTGGGATTCCTCCATCACGGGAGTGTCTGAGGATAAGGGAGTGTCTGAGCATAAGGGAGTGTCTGAGGATAAGGGAGTGTCTGAGCATAAGGGAGTGTCTGAGCATAAGGGAGTGTCTGAGGATAAGGGAGTGTCTGAGCATAAGGGAGTGTCCGAGGATAAGGGAGTGTCTGAGCATAAGGGAGTGTCCGAGGATAAGGGAGTGTCTGAGCATAAGGGAGTGTCCGAGGATAAGGGAGTGTCTGAGCATAAGGGAGTGTCCGAGGATAAGGGAGTGTCTGAGCATAAGGGAGTGTCCGAGGATAAGGGAGTGTCTGAGCATAAGGGAGTGTCCGAGGATAAGGGAGTGTCTGAGCATAAGGGAGTGTCCGAGGATAAGGGAGTGTCTGAGCATAAGGGAGTGTCCGAGGATAAGGGAGTGTCTGAGCATAAGGGAGTGTCCGAGGATAAGGGAGTGTCTGAGCATAAGGGAGTGTCCGAGGATAAGGGAGTGTCTGAGCATAAGGGAGTGTCCGAGGATAAGGGAGTGTCTGAGCATAAGGGAGTGTCCGAGGATAAGGGAGTGTCTGAGCATAAGGGAGTGTCCGAGGATAAGGGAGTGTCTGAGCATAAGGGAGTGTCCGAGGATAAGGGAGTGTCTGAGCATAAGGGAGTGTCCGAGGATAAGGGAGTGTCTGAGCATAAGGGAGTGTCCGAGGATAAGGGAGTGTCTGAGCATAAGGGAGTGTCCGAGGATAAGGGAGTGTCTGAGCATAAGGGAGTGTCCGAGGATAAGGGAGTGTCTGAGCATAAGGGAGTGTCCGAGGATAAGGGAGTGTCTGAGCATAAGGGAGTGTCCGAGGATAAGGGAGTGTCTGAGCATAAGGGAGTGTCCGAGGATAAGGGAGTGTCTGAGCATAAGGGAGTGTCCGAGGATAAGGGAGTGTCTGAGCATAAGGGAGTGTCCGAGGATAAGGGAGTGTCTGAGCATAAGGGAGTGTCCGAGGATAAGGGAGTGTCTGAGCATAAGGGAGTGTCCGAGGATAAGGGAGTGTCTGAGCATAAGGGAGTGTCCGAGGATAAGGGAGTGTCTGAGCATAAGGGAGTGTCCGAGGATAAGGGAGTGTCTGAGCATAAGGGAGTGTCCGAGGATAAGGGAGTGTCTGAGCATAAGGGAGTGTCCGAGGATAAGGGAGTGTCTGAGCATAAGGGAGTGTCCGAGGATAAGGGAGTGTCTGAGCATAAGGGAGTGTCCGAGGATAAGGGAGTGTCTGAGCATAAGGGAGTGTCCGAGGATAAGGGAGTGTCTGAGCATAAGGGAGTGTCCGAGGATAAGGGAGTGTCTGAGCATAAGGGAGTGTCCGAGGATAAGGGAGTGTCTGAGCATAAGGGAGTGTCCGAGGATAAGGGAGTGTCTGAGCATAAGGGAGTGTCCGAGGATAAGGGAGTGTCTGAGCATAAGGGAGTGTCCGAGGATAAGGGAGTGTCTGAGCATAAGGGAGTGTCCGAGGATAAGGGAGTGTCTGAGCATAAGGGAGTGTCCGAGGATAAGGGAGTGTCTGAGCATAAGGGAGTGTCCGAGGATAAGGGAGTGTCTGAGCATAAGGGAGTGTCCGAGGATAAGGGAGTGTCTGAGCATAAGGGAGTGTCCGAGGATAAGGGAGTGTCTGAGCATAAGGGAGTGTCCGAGGATAAGGGAGTGTCTGAGCATAAGGGAGTGTCCGAGGATAAGGGAGTGTCTGAGCATAAGGGAGTGTCCGAGGATAAGGGAGTGTCTGAGCATAAGGGAGTGTCCGAGGATAAGGGAGTGTCTGAGCATAAGGGAGTGTCCGAGGATAAGGGAGTGTCTGAGCATAAGGGAGTGTCCGAGGATAAGGGAGTGTCTGAGCATAAGGGAGTGTCTGAGCATAAGGGAGTGTCTGAGGATAAGGGAGTGTCTGAGGATAAGGGAGTGTCTGAGCATAAGGGAGTGTCCGAGGATAAGGGAGTGTCTGAGCATAAGGGAGTGTCTGAGCATAAGGGAGTGTCTGAGGATAAGGGAGTGTCTGAGCATAAGGGAGTGTCTGAGGATAAGGGAGTGTCTGAGCATAAGGGAGTGTCTGAGGATAAGGCTAGAGGAGGGGTGTGCAGTTGCTGGGGGATTCGCCATCAGTGATCACTGTGGGTAGTCAGGCTCTTCGCAGGCTGTGGTTCCGTGCTCTGTAAGGGGGAACAAGGACGGCTCATAGCTCACTCACGGGGACGAGGCTACAAAGGTGCCCAGAATAGGGTCTGCCACTGGGTGGCCGGTGGTCTCTGTCTGCCCTGGGAGAAAGTGTTGCCTGTGGGGAATACGACACAGCCACGAAAAAGGCTTGGACCTAGAAAGGGAAGTCGCTCAGTCGTGTCCGACTCTTCACGACCCCATGGACTGCAGCCCACCAGGCTCCTCCGTCCATGGGATTTTCCAGGCAAGAGTACTGGAGTGGGGTGCCGTCGCTCTGCTTCCCTTCCCCAGTCCCCTCCATGGATGTGGTAGACATCAATCCATCAAGCTTAATGAAGTCACTAACACCCCCCTGACACGTGGGGGCTCTGGGTGCCCTGGTCACAGAAAGGCCCAGGAAGGCTCACATAGCCACAACCCAAAGGATCTAACAGTGAGGACGGTCCAAGGTCCCAGCATCCTGTGTCAATGGCGGGAATCACAGATTACGGGCCTCACAGAAGTGAGGCGGCAGGACGGGGGTGGGTAGTGAGGCTTGAGTCCAGGTCAGAGACCCTAAATCCTGTACTTATCCCACTGCAGCACCAGTAACCCTGGAAATACACTTCATACGAAAGGACATTTACCAGCTATGGGACTCCCAGGAGGAGTTTTGGGCCTCAGTTTCCCTCCTTTGGAGGAAACTAAGCTTTTGTGAGGGCAGGGGTTTCTGTGTGTCTTGTTCTCCTGAGGCATAGGCATACAACACAGTATGTGGCCATAGTAGGTGTTCAGGAAATAGTTCTTACACAGGAAGTCGGTGATTCTGTGAATGCACATGGCATTTGAGGTTGGCTGGCCAGGCCCCCTCCCACTTTACCCCTGCACAAGGAGCCTCCTACCCCCACCCTGAGCCTCTATCTGTGGGCCTCAGCCCGGTCCACAGCACCTCCTCCCGGCCACCCCTTTCCTGTCTGTCTGCTCCCATGCATTGCTCTCGGCCAAAACTTTCATGCCTGGGAGGAAAGTCACAGCCTTCTCTTTTCTGACCTTTATAGCATTTTTCAGAGATAAGAGGGCCATTCGGAAGACCAGGTGTGGACCAACCCCAGTTCACGGGTTAGATCTGGCTGCTGTCTGTTTCTGTAAATCAAGTTTTAACTGAGACAGTTACTCTCCTTTGTCTATGACTGTTCACACACTAAAACACCAGAGTTGAAAGGCTGCTGCTGAAACTGACCTGCAAAGCCTAAAATATCTACCACCCGGCTCTTTGCAGAGAAAGTCTGCTGAACTCTGACACAGATTAAGTGAAAATCTTACATATAATCTTTTGTTGCCTCTTCGCAACAGCTCTATAGGAGCTTGGGAACCACTTTTATGCCCATTTTATGGATGTGGAAACTGAGGCTCAGGGATGAAGGGTCTTGTCCAAGGTTGGGTATCCAGTAGGTGGCAGTATTGGGATTTGAATCCACCAATGTCCCAGAGTCCAGGAACAGACTAATTATTAATACAAACAGGATGAGACGGTTGGATGGCATCACTGACTCAATGGACATGAGTTGGAGCAAACTCAGGGAGATAGTGAAGGACAGGGAAGCCTGGTGTGCTGCAGTTCATGGGGTCACAAAGGGTCAAGACACCATTTAGCAACTGAACAACACGCATATCAACACAATGAGTCTAGTTTGCAAGATGCAGGAGGTTCCACAAGCCCAGGAGAGGTTCTGTAGACGAGGGTAAACGAGGCCAGAGCAGCCCAGAAGGCCCTTGGAAGCAGCAGGATCTGCCTGAGTCATTCAGGGAAAGGAGAGTTAGCTGGATGCGGAGAGGAAATATGGAAGGGTGGGCCAGCTAAGTGGGACAAGGCAGGGCACGAGCCAGCTGGGGAAGCTTGGCCCAGAGCCGGGGTACTGGGGAACTACAGAAAGACACTCTCGAAATGATGCTTATCTGTCTGCCGGGCCCCAAAAGGCTGCTAAGTCCACAGGAGAAAGAGAGACATGCTCCAGCAAATTCCATACCTAGGCATTGTGAGGATTCCGAATTTCCTAAAAAGGGCAGAAGTGAAAGCCGGGTACTTTTCGGCAGGGCGGGTTATAAGCAAGGTTTTCCTTGTGGCCAAAAAAATGTCGGTGAAAACTCCCCAAAGGCATGAGTCACGTGGACTTGGGCGAGCAAGTGAAGTCTGTGACTTGACTTTCTCAGCTGTAAAATGGGGAAAGCCATGGGCTGGTGGAAAGGGGAAAAGCTCTGTTAGTCGCAAAGCACACCAAACAGTGTCTGGCTATAGAAAGGCTCGCGAGGTGAACACGGAGCATAAAGAAGATCTGGCTTCAGCAAATATCAACTCCCAATTTTTTCGCCCCCAAATGATTCACGGGCTGTTCAGAATTCACAGTGCCTGATGTGGTTAATTTAAACACTGCCGCAGAATGGCGAGCCTGAACGGCATTTCAATGAACACAAACCTTATTTTTAACAAGACACACTCTGGCACTTGCAAGAACATTTAAAAATACCTTCCTCATTCCAAAGCTGCAACCAGGTCCAGGGAGAAATCCTCTGTTTTGGGGGTCACTATTTTCTCCAGGAGCTAGGCTCCAGAGTTGCTGTAGGAGCTGCTATGGGTATCCAGGGGGCTGAAAGTGGGACAGAGAATTTGTGGACTGTTGATCAAACATCCAAGTTGACACCTGTCGGTCTGCTTGCTCATCTGTGGACTTGGGGTTGGGGGAGGGGTCCTCAGACAGATTCTGCATCTTGTTTCATTCAGCAAATATACAGGGATACCTACTGCCCTGTGGACACGGGGATGGGTCCTAACTCCTGGGGCTCACTTTCCAGGAGAGAGACAGATAACAAACGTGGAGATGAATAAATAAGCCAATGAGATCATTCCAGGGGATTCTATGTACCTTGGAGAAAGTCAAAGGGGAAAATGGGACCCCTGTGTGCATGAGGGGAGAGGGTATTAGGATAGTGGGGGAGGGCTTCTTGGAGGTGGTGATGTTCGTGATGCAAATGGAATGAGGAGGAGGAACCTGTCCTGTAAGATCTGGGGAAGAGTGATGAAGGCAGAGGGAGCGTGGAGCCCGGTGATTGAAGAACCAACAGGAGGAGCGTGGGGTGTGGAGTGTGACGGGCCACGAGGAGGGCGGCTGCCATGCAGGGACCCACGTGAAGGCCTGCAGGGCTCGTGGACAGCACTAGGGCGGGGCAGCGGCTCAGGGAGCTGTGGGGAAGCCGCCGCGCAGCCCCCACTGCCTTCCTATGAACAGTGCCCCCTGCATCACTTAATCTGGCAGCTCTGTCGGGCCACTGCGCCGGGCACACGGTAGATATTTCATAAATGTTTACTGAACAGTGGTAAAAACCAGCTTTGCTTTGATGTCTGTGACAGGCTCCCAATCTCCAGCAAACCTGCTTGTTTTTAAAGAAGTGCATGCTTCGCCTATTTTCTTCTTTTTCAGACGGTTCTCGTGTGTTTCTTCTCATCACCTTGGTTTGCCAGACTACTGGACCAAAGGAGCACCTGATGAGATCAAGACTGTGGGGCGTCTTGAAGCCCCACGAGAAGCAGGGGACATCTGGGTCCCGTCACTCACAGCCCCATGGCTGAGAAGATTGCAGTTTGATCGATGCTTGGGGTTGCAATGAAACACTGACGTGCAAGTGTTCAAGGAACAACACATAGAGGAGAGTCTACCCACTAACGAACCATTTCCTTCAGCACCTCCTGGACTCCCACAGCAATGCTGAGGGCGTGCTGGGTCTGCACCACAGCATGTCCAGAAGCTGCCTGAAAGAGACCGTGACTCCCTGACCCTGTTTATTCCCAGTCTGAGAATATTCAATTCTTTGCAGTGAGAGATTCTGAGATTGTAAGCTCCTATTCCATCTCTTATCCAGGCATTTCTTTTCTTTCTTTTTTAAAGAAATATTTATTGTGCTGGGTCTTAGTTGCAGCATGTTGGATCTTTAGCTGTGGCATGTGGGATCTAGTTCCCTGACCCGGGATTGAACCTGGGCCCCCTGCACTGGGAGCAAGGAGTCTTAGCCACTGGACCACCACGGAAGTCCCCAGGCATTTCTCACTGCAGGTGACTGACTACAAAAGATACAGGTTGTGTTCAACATATTTCATGGACAGTATCAGGCAGCTTCGCAACGGGACCTCGTGAAATCCCCGCTACGAGGGAACCTACAATTCCCAATCTACAGATGAGGAAAACCGAGGCTGGAGGAAGTTATAGGAGGAACAGGATTCGTCTCTGGTGGCGTTCAGATCCACCTGGGTCTTCTGTCTCCACTCTGGAGGGGCCAGCATGAATGTGAAAGCAGAGCGTCACGTCATGAACTGGGCGGGAACCGGGAGGGTCACCGAGCCTCGGTTGCCAGCAACCCCTAAACACTGACTGGAAACGAACGGAGCTGTGGCTCCCAGCTCTGGCTGGGACCCCGAGGGCAGCTGCTCGGGGAATCCAAGTCAGCAAGTCATGGGCCAAGCCAAGCTGCGGCTTGCTGGGCTCTGCAAACACAGCAGCAAACTGGACAGATTCAGTCATGGCCCTCCTGCAGTGGATGGGACGGCTGGATGCTGGTCAGTAAGCCAAAGGGACTTGCTGGGAAGGGAGCTGTGAGCTTGGTGTTGAGGGAAAAGCAGGCCCTGGTTAGGTGGAGACGGGAGAGGAGGCAGTGGGGGGGGGTGCCCGCAGATGGCGGGGGAGCGGAGGCTACTGTGGGGAGACAGGAGAGGAGGGGGGCCAGCAGGCAGGGGTGAGGCTGGCCTGGCATTTCCTCCGAGGGGTCTGATGGCTGGAGGAGGCCCCACAAGGTAGGAGGATGCATCTAGGGATCCACCTCACCCACTGGACTGGGAGGTTTGAATTCAGACAGGGCTTTCCCTAGCAACTTTTCTTGCTCCCCTTCTGTTGGTCTAATAGAACCTGAAAGTGAAAGTGACAAAGTCACTCAGTCATGTCTGACTATTTTCGACGCCATGGACTATGCAGTCCATGGAATTCTCCAGGCCAGAATACTGGAGTGGGCAGCCTTTCCCTTCTCCAGGGGATCTTCCCAACTCAGGGATGGAACCCAGGTCTCCCGCACTGCAGGCGGATTCTGTACCAGCTGAGCCACAAGGCGAGCCCCTGACAGACCCTGCAGGCTTCCAGATGGGAGGTCCTCAAGTGACCCCTGGATCTCTTGGGATTCCTGACATGTGGGCCCTTATGTACCCAGTAGAATCTGCAAATACCACAGAACCAGAGACACACGGATCGAAGTCCTGAAAAACTGTGCAGAGTGGAGCTGGCCACTCTCTCCTGCAAGAAGGTGACATTTAGCTCGTGGCTGATACTCACATGATGTTCTCATGACCATGCTTGCCAGGGGCTATGCTCCCTGAACATCCTGCCTTAACCCCCTATTAATTACTTCCTACTGCTGGGTGATCCTAAGGCTCTAACTTTCCACTCCATCACTTTCCAGCACTCACCCCTGATTCCACATATACAATCCACATGCCTGCTTGGCATCAAGGCTGGGATAACTAACATGAATGCTAAAATGACCCCACCCCACCAATCCTTCTCCTCTAGTCTCCCTACCTGGGCAAACAGCCACAGGCACCTTCCCAGGTGCTCAGCAGAAAAGCAGAAAAGCCATCCTTGACTCCTCTGGTTCTCTCAGTGTCCATACACAATCCCTTGGCAAGCCCCAATGGTGCCATCACCAAATACATCCTAAATCGGAGGCTTCCCACATTCTCCCAGCCACATCCAGGTCCAAGCCACCAGAGTCCATTGCCACTCTCTCAGCCTTCAAACCCAGCCAGCTGCAGCAGCCAGAGCAGCCAGAATGGGTCTTTTCAAAGCACAGATTAAATCATGTTATTCCCCTGCTCATATCTCTCCAGTGGTTTGCACTATAATTAGAATCCAGGGCAAGATCCATTCCATGCCCTGCAAGACCCTTCCTGGTCTGGCTCTGCTCACCTTTCCAGCTTCTTCTTTGCCTCTCCTCCTCAATCACTCTTTATATCTCTCTGCCTTCTTTCCACCTCACCAGCACACAGCTTTGCTATGACAAATAGATGGCATATCAAAAAGCAGAGACATTTCTTTGCCCACAAAAGGCCATATAGTCAAAGCTGAGGTTTTTCCAGTAGTAATGTATGGATGTAAGAGTTGGATCATAAAGAAGGCTGAGTGCCAAAGAATTGATGCTTTTGAACTGTGGTGCTGGAGAAGACTCCTGAGTGTCCTGTGGACCGCAAGGAGATAAAACCAGTTAATCCTCAAGGAAATCAACCCTCAGTATTCACTGGAAGGACTAATGCTGAAGCTCCAATACCCTGGCCACCTAAAGCGAAGAGCCGACTCACTGGAAAAGACCCTGATGCTGGGAAAGACTGAGGGCAGTACGAGAAAGCAGCGACAGAGGATGAGATGGTTGGATGGCATCACTGACCCAATGGCCATGAGTTTGAGCAAGCTCTGGAGATGCTGAAGGACAGGGGAGCCTGCCGTGCTGCAGTCCACGGGGTCGCAAAGCGCCGGACACGAGTTAGCAACTGAACAGCAGCAAACAACGGGATCTTTGCACTTGCTGTCCCCTCTGCCTGGACCGCTTTCTCCAGATATGCCTGCCTCCCTCCCAGGACTCTGACGCAACGCCAACGTTCCTCTTCACAGAGGCCTTCCCTCACTGCCTTGCCTGAGGCTGCCTCCCCATCACCTGCTATCACATCAGTCTCAAATCTGGCTTCTCTGTTTGTTTATGCGTCTAACACCTCCGTGGCGCCAAAACAGTGGAAGCTCCACGGGAACACCTCCTTTCCGTCCTCTCTGTTTAGTTTGCCGGGGCACCTCCAGCATCCAAAAGGCTACCCAGAATATCAGGTGCCCAGTGAGCACCTTGGGGAAGGCAATGGCACCCCACCCCAGTACTCTTGCCTGGAAAATCCAGTGGACGGAGGAGCCTGGTGGGCTGCAGTCCATGGGGTCGCTAACAGTCGGACAGACTGAGCGACTTCACTTTCACTTTTCTCTTTCATGCATTGGAGAAGGAAATGGCAACCCACTCCAGTATTCTTGCCTGGAGAATCCCAGGGATGGGGGAGCCTGGTGGGCTGCCGTCTATGGGGTCACACAGAGTCGGACACGAAGATGTGTATAAGAGACAGCTNGGGGTCGCTAACAGTCGGACAGACTGAGCGACTTCACTCTCACTTTTCTCTTTCATGCATTGGAGAAGGAAATGGCAACCCACTCCAGTATTCTTGCCTGGAGAATCCCAGGGACGGGGGAGCCTGGTGGGCTGCCGTCTATGGGGTCGCACAGAGTCGGACACGACTGAAGCGACTTAGCAGCAGCAGCAGCAGCCACACTCCTGACCCACCCTCCCTGATATCTGGATATTTGAACTTTCCAGGCAGGGTCCGAATAAATGGAAATTTCTGCTCTTATGAAGGACTCTTAGTGTGTTAAAAATATTTAAAGGAGAAACTTTACAGTATGCTACTTTAATTTATAAGCGCTTTGACCTATAAACTGTATTTTTTCTCAAAGCTGTGGGAAAGCAGTGTGTACATACTGTTGCCTAAAGGGTCAGTATGTGTTTGTTCTGCTCAAATTTGCAAAAAGGGTTAATAAGTACTTGTCACCAACTTGCAGAATTTTCCTTCCTGTTCTTCTTCGTTAACCAGTGTTCTTGGGGGAATTGTGAAATATGCATTGTCTGCAAACTACTCTGAAGCACAAAGTCAAATGAACTGTGAAGGTGAGGGCTAAAAACACCCCTCTCACCTTTGTACTTTGTTCTTTGAGTATTAAAGAACATTGATCTGCCAAGTGGCAAAGGGGATACTATTTGGTGGTTTAATTACAGCCAGTGAATGTTATTGATGCTATCAATCAGTGAGACCCAGGGAAAGGGCATGGTGCCAGACCATTCTGTGCTCCCAACAGTGTAATTAAATACGGAAGGACTGGATTCTCAAGGTAAAGCTTCCGCACGTCTGAAGGAGGAGTACGCTGTCTTGCAGCGGGGGTAAAGGTGGCCAGCCCCTCCTTAGGCCCCTTTACGTTTCTGGGGGAGTTCTGTGAATGGCAGTGGTATGGTCTCTTCTTTGTGTACAGTTCAGGTTGTTGGTGTTTTCCTTAAAAATCCTCTCTCTCTTCAGATCTTCACAACTGTCATTTAAAAGGCTCTAGGAATACAATAATTGCTTTCTGTTAAAGGCTGTTTTGGGGGGAATATATAGCCCAGGTGTCTAATAGATATTTGGAGAATGAGAGATGGCCTTTGAATGAGACTATTAGTCCTGCAAATCAGTTCATTTAAAAAAGCTTTCCCCATGATTATTCTCTAATGTCTAATCATGTTGAGAGAAAAATATCTTGGTTGGTTTGAACTTAGAAAGCTTCAGTAATATTTCAAGGGTTATTCCTTTTAAATCATCTATTGAACACAGTTTTCCTGGTTGTATAACTTAGGTCAGGTCTACAACATCTATGTAGGTGAAACTTTATTTGGCTGTAGGGACGGCTTATAATAACGTTTCTGTTATCCTTTTATCATATAGTTCATACACACACACACTCACATATGTGTGTCTGACACAGATCTCCATCTAGGCCTATTTGAGAGGAAATGCCATAGCTAATCCAAAATGTTTTCTGTTACTGTCTTTTTTTTTTTTTTTTTTAATTCTCCAGGCCAGAATACTGGAGTGGGCAGCCTTTCCCTTCTCCAGGGGATCTTCCCAACTCAGGGATGGAACCCAGGTCTCCCGCACTGCAGGCGGATTCTGTACCAGCTGAGCCACAAGGCGAGCCCCTGACAGACCCTGCAGGCTTCCAGATGGGAGGTCCTCAAGTGACCCCTGGATCTCTTGGGATTCCTGACATGTGGGCCCTTATGTACCCAGTAGAATCTGCAAATACCACAGAACCAGAGACACACGGATCGAAGTCCTGAAAAACTGTGCAGAGTGGAGCTGGCCACTCTCTCCTGCAAGAAGGTGACATTTAGCTCGTGGCTGATACTCACATGATGTTCTCATGACCATGCTTGCCAGGGGCTATGCTCCCTGAACATCCTGCCTTAACCCCCTATTAATTACTTCCTACTGCTGGGTGATCCTAAGGCTCTAACTTTCCACTCCATCACTTTCCAGCACTCACCCCTGATTCCACATATACAATCCACATGCCTGCTTGGCATCAAGGCTGGGATAACTAACATGAATGCTAAAATGACCCCACCCCACCAATCCTTCTCCTCTAGTCTCCCTACCTGGGCAAACAGCCACAGGCACCTTCCCAGGTGCTCAGCAGAAAAGCAGAAAAGCCATCCTTGACTCCTCTGGTTCTCTCAGTGTCCATACACAATCCCTTGGCAAGCCCCAATGGTGCCATCACCAAATACATCCTAAATCGGAGGCTTCCCACATTCTCCCAGCCACATCCAGGTCCAAGCCACCAGAGTCCATTGCCACTCTCTCAGCCTTCAAACCCAGCCAGCTGCAGCAGCCAGAGCAGCCAGAATGGGTCTTTTCAAAGCACAGATTAAATCATGTTATTCCCCTGCTCATATCTCTCCAGTGGTTTGCACTATAATTAGAATCCAGGGCAAGATCCATTCCATGCCCTGCAAGACCCTTCCTGGTCTGGCTCTGCTCACCTTTCCAGCTTCTTCTTTGCCTCTCCTCCTCAATCACTCTTTATATCTCTCTGCCTTCTTTCCACCTCACCAGCACACAGCTTTGCTATGACAAATAGATGGCATATCAAAAAGCAGAGACATTTCTTTGCCCACAAAAGGCCATATAGTCAAAGCTGAGGTTTTTCCAGTAGTAATGTATGGATGTAAGAGTTGGATCATAAAGAAGGCTGAGTGCCAAAGAATTGATGCTTTT
This sequence comes from Oreotragus oreotragus, assembly GCA_006410675.1. Lineage (NCBI taxonomy): Eukaryota > Metazoa > Chordata > Mammalia > Artiodactyla > Bovidae > Oreotragus > Oreotragus oreotragus. The sequence continues at coordinate 117,084 of SJYX01018695.1, forward strand.
GAACTGTGGTGCTGGAGAAGACTCCTGAGTGTCCTGTGGACCGCAAGGAGATAAAACCAGTTAATCCTCAAGGAAATCAACCCTCAGTATTCACTGGAAGGACTAATGCTGAAGCTCCAATACCCTGGCCACCTAAAGCGAAGAGCCGACTCACTGGAAAAGACCCTGATGCTGGGAAAGACTGAGGGCAGTACGAGAAAGCAGCGACAGAGGATGAGATGGTTGGATGGCATCACTGACCCAATGGCCATGAGTTTGAGCAAGCTCTGGAGATGCTGAAGGACAGGGGAGCCTGCCGTGCTGCAGTCCACGGGGTCGCAAAGCACCGGACACGAGTTAGCAACTGAACAGCAGCAAACAACGGGATCTTTGCACTTGCTGTCCCCTCTGCCTGGACCGCTTTCTCCAGATATGCCTGCCTCCCTCCCAGGACTCTGACGCAACGCCAACGTTCCTCTTCACAGAGGCCTTCCCTCACTGCCTTGCCTGAGGCTGCCTCCCCATCACCTGCTATCACATCAGTCTCAAATCTGGCTTCTCTGTTTGTTTATGCGTCTAACACCTCCGTGGCGCCAAAACAGTGGAAGCTCCACGGGAACACCTCCTTTCCGTCCTCTCTGTTTAGTTTGCCGGGGCACCTCCAGCATCCAAAAGGCTACCCAGAATATCAGGTGCCCAGTGAGCACCTTGGGGAAGGCAATGGCACCCCACCCCAGTACTCTTGCCTGGAGAATCCAATGGACGGAGTAGCCTGGTGGGCTGCAGTCCATGGGGTCGCTAACAGTCGGACAGACTGAGCGACTTCACTTTCACTTTTCTCTTTCATGCATTGGAGAAGGAAATGGCAACCCACTCCAGTATTCTTGCCTGGAGAATCCCAGGGATGGGGGAGCCTGGTGGGCTGCCGTCTATGGGGTCACACAGAGTCGGACACGAAGATGTGTATAAGAGACAGCTNCGACTTCACTTTCACTTTTCTCTTTCATGCATTGGAGAAGGAAATGGCAACCCACTCCAGTATTCTTGCCTGGAGAATCCCAGGGATGGGGGAGCCTGGTGGGCTGCCGTCTATGGGGTCACACAGAGTCGGACACGACTGAAGTGACTTAGCAGCAGCAGCAGCAGTGAGCACCTGCCGACTCACTGACGCACTCGGCACCTTTACTCAGCCTTTGCCTCCTCTGCAGGGCTTTTCCCTTCACAGCTGTCTTCATGAGCCCAGCACATGTTGAAGGAAGACAAACAGTGGCACTTGTCTACTTCTGCTCGAACGCACAGCACCATCGCCTTTGCTCAGGGATGTCTGTCTGCTGCTGTTGTCCAAACAGTGGTATTGGAGAATTTGTTTCGCTCACATTCTGCAACTTTCGGCCCCTTAACTCACATTCCCAGCAAGAACAAGAGAAGGATGCTGGGAACAGAGGGAGGAAGGGCACCTCTATGTGCCAGGATGCACGGCAGAGCTTCCCTAGTATTATCTCACCCGAGTCTCCATCACCCTGGGGGACAGATGTTACCGTTGCCATTTTACAGACGAGAAAGCGGAGGCTCAGAGAGTTTAAGCAACTTGCCCAAGGTCACACAGCTGGCAGGTAGCAGGAGTGGAACTCTAGACTGCCTCCCTAGGGAGGGAACCTCTGGGGGTCCTTGAGAGAACCTTGTCTCCACCTTCCAAGGTCCAGTCTTTAAGTAACTGTGCATCCTTCCGGTCCTTCGCAGAGGAAGAAAATGCAATCACCCTCTCCTCAGAGGTGTCAGAGGGAGCATCTTGATGGATTGCACTTCCAAAATAAGAATTCCTGCCATTTCTCCGAGTGTGATGGAGACCTTCCAGAGAAGAAGTGGAACTTCTGTTTAAACACATATGACATCCACACTGGGTCCATTTATCATGTCCTGCTCCCCGGCTCCACTCAGGTCCCTGTTCAAAAGTCACGTCCTCGAGAGGTCTCCTCCCATCAGCTCTTCCTCACGCCCTCTCCCTGCCCTGCCTTACTCTGCTCATCCCCCTTGTCAACACCAGCTATTCTGTTGTATGATAAATAGCACATATTTGTATGTTAAGTCCTTAATTGTTTTCTTCTGTGGAACACAAGCTCCAAGAGAGCAATTTTATCTGGGTTTTTTTTTTTCCCCTCCACTGTTGTATCCCCACTTACTAGAACCACGCCTGCCTTATACCAGGGGACCAATAAGCATTGTTTAAACGAATGGATGAATTTAATTACTATATGATTCAGTACACATGTTGTGCCTTCCTGACATGATCCTGTTTTTTCTTCCTTAAGTAAAATTTTCATCATACAAGCTCTGCAAATCCAGAGTGGGAGATTTTTTAGAAATACAGATAAGCTTTGCAATATTGGTTTAATTTCTGCCATACATAAACATGAATTAGCCATATGTCCCCTCCCTCTTGAACCTTCCTCCTGCCCCCACCCTTTCTCACCCCTGTAGGTTGTTACAGATCCCCAGCTTGAGTTCCCTGGGTCATACAGCAAATTTCCATTGACTGTTTTACATACGGTAGTGTATAAGCTTCTATGTACTCTCTCCATTCATCTCACCCTCTCCTTCCTCCACCCCCCTGTCCTTATCAATTATCTTTCAATTAAAAATAAGTTATAAAACACTATCAAGAAAGAAAAAAAATTTTGACAGTATTATGAAGGATCATAAGCAAATCACTAAAAACGCAGATAAGCAAAGAGGAAAGTAGGACTCTTTGGTAATCCCATCATGTCACTGGTACATTTAGAAGTACTCTCTGTATCCAAAGATGACATATTGCAGGCTCACTGCTTTCCAGGTGCTGTGTGAGGCACTGGACTCCTACGAGGCCCTGGGTTAAGGCAGGGCTCCTCAGCCATGGCACCGTGGACATTCGAGCTGCGCAATTCTCTGTGGTGGGTGTTGCCATGTGACTTGGTCTCTAACCACAGAATGCCAGTAGTTCCTCCCCAAGTCATGACAATCAAGAATCTCTCTGCTGCTGCTGCTAAGTCGCTTCAGTCGTGTCCGACTCTGTGCGACCCCAGAGACGGCAGCCCACCAGGCTCCCCCGTCCCTGGGAGTCTCCAGGCAAGAACACTGGAGTGGGTTGCCATTTCCTTCTCCAATGATGAAAGTGAAAAGTGAAAGTGAAGTCGCTCAGTCGTGTCCGACTCTTGGAGACCCCGTGGACTGTAGCCTACTTACCAAATACCCCTGAGGCAGGAGGTAAGGTGTGCAAAAACCACCCTATTGAGACCTGACAGTCTAGAGGAGGAGACAGATGTTTCAAAAGGATTACACTGTACGTTGCCTTGAGTGCCTAAGAGTGCTTTTTCATCAGTATTTGTGAACCAATGTCTAAGTCCTCAGACCCACTTCTGACAACTCTGTGGCCGCACTTCTGACAATCTACACTACCACCCACTGCTGGACACTGCTGACTCTTGACTCAAAGGCAGAGCCCAGAAGAACAGGGGGCCCCTCTGCCCAACTCTGGACAACCTCACCCAACCTAACAGCCACCACAGCCACCGCGGAGGAAACGGTCTCAGGCCCTGTGTTTCTTGGCTACACTGGGCACCAAGCCCCCAAAGCCTCTTCCGGAGCCCCCTCATCACATCCACTCATTCCCTGCCCTACAGAAGGAACAGGAAAATGGAACCTGAAAAGGAGGGAATTGCTAGAGCAGGAGCGGCTGGTTGAGACTATCTTGTTCAACATTTCCATTTTGCAGATGTGGAAAACATGGCTGGGATAAGGGGAGGCTGGTCACCTCCGGGCATGACTGTCCTAAGGAGATTGGGGCACTGTTTTCTTTTTTGTTGTTGTTGTATAGAAGTCACTTTATTTTCTATAAATGCATGTGTGTGTACATGTAATTTTATAAAATTAAAGACCCCCCCATTAATGTGAATTCTGTGGCCATACATGGGAAGCAAACAAAGGTCACCGTTGCTGTCTGTCTGCATTGACAGGTTCCTACCGTGACTGCCATCTGTGACTCACGAAGCGAGACTATGACCTAAGTATGCAGTTGGCACCATTTTCTGATGGCCACAGTGAGACTCAAGTGAGATGGAGGCAGGAGGGAAAGGGGCTGCAAGGTAATACTCTCACCCAGCACAAGCACTGCCTCTAGGGCCCCTCTGCTGAGCAACTCACTGTGTTACCTCACTGAATCTCTACCACAATCTTTAGAGGGACAGATGCTTTAGCTTTTATGTCCAAAGCTTCCCTGGTGGATCAGATGATAAAGAACCCACATGTAATGTAGGAGACCCGGCTTCGAAGATCCCCTGGAGAAGTGCATGGCAACCCACTCCAATATTCTTACCTGGAGAATCCCATGGACAGAGGAGCCTGGCCGGCTACAGTCCATGGGGTTGTGAAGAGCTGAACACGACGGAGCAGCTAACAATTTACAGACAAAATGAGACTCAGAGAGGTTAAGTGGCTGTAAATGACTGTTAAGGAGGGAAAAAAAAGACCCAACAGGAAATAACCTCCTTTTTCACATTCAAGTGCAGTCAGATTCCCAACGAGTCAGACTCCCTTGCCAGCGGCTGGCAATACCTTGTGAGCCTGTGTATTAATATTTGGAGAGACTGAGAGGCAGTAGCAAGTTTCCCAGCTCCCGACGTGTCTCCTGGACACAAGCTGGGGCAGCAAGGGGAGGAAAGAAAGCCCACAGACCTGGGAGGGGCCAGGGCCTGGCAGGGAGATGCCAGATCTTGGGAGGACCTGGGGGTTTGGTGCAGCTCAGGGCTGGCCGCCATGGAGGCCAGCTGACCGGGCCATCCACGCCTGGTCTGGGCTTCCTGCCTCTAGCTCATCCCCCCGGGGCTCCCGCTCTAGGGGCCGGGAGTAGCCAGGGAGGCTGCTAGAATCCGGGGAAGGACGGGGCTCCTCGGGTGGGCCTCAGCCTCGCAGCTGCCTCGCTCTTCTGCTGGGTCTGTCCCAGGCCTGGAGATACAGACAGCCCCAGAACGCAGCCCCTCAGAGGGCTCACAGACCATCAGAGGAGGCAGACAGGCCATGAAATGACCGTCGGGGAGAGCAGAGGGAGAGGTGAATCTGGGCTGAACCCGTTTCCCTGTGGTGTGAGCGAGGGTCGATACTGTCCCCACATCGGGGCAGAACCTCGCAGGCTGGCTGAGCTTTGGAACACATGGTGGGGTTTCCACACCCTGGGCCAGCTCTTGTCCTGCGGGACCTTGGAGACTCCTCTGGGCCTCAGTCTCCAAACCTGCGGAACGCCCAGCATTTGAGGAGGTACTGTGCATCAGGCACCTAGCTCAGTGCCTAGCACTTAGGAGGTACTTGATAAGCCCTCCAGTACTTATCAATGGCTGCTGCTGCTGCTAAGTCACTTCAGTCGTGTCCGACTCTGTGTGACCCCATAGACGGCAGCCCACCAGGCTCCCCCATCCCTGGGATTCTCCAGGCAAGAATACTGGAGTGGGGTGCCATTTCCTTCTCCAATGCATGAAAGAGAAAAGTGAAAGTGAAGTCGCTCAGTCTGTCCGACTGTTAGCGACCCCATGGACTGCAGCCCACCAGGCTCCTCCGTCCATTGGATTTTCCAGGCAAGAGTACTGGGGTGGGGTGCCATTGCCTTCCCCATATCAATGGCTAAAAATAAGCAAAGAAATGAACAACGACAAATACCAAGTGCTGGAGAGGACGCAGAGCAGCTGGAACTCAAGTCCATTGTTGCTAGGGGTACAGCCTGGGAGAAAGACCTAGAGAGCTCCTTACAAATTAAACAGAAATCTACCACACAATCCAGAAATCCCACTTCCAGGTATCTACCCCAGAAAAACTTAAATTTATACAAAAATAAAGTGACTTTATTTATAACAGCCAACGCCTGCAAACAGCCTACATGCCTCTCAAGGGATGACTGAGTGACTGGATAAACAGTGTGTCTTGATGATGGAATACCACTCAGCATCGGAAAAGAGCAAACTGCTGATAGAAATGACAGAGTCACGATCTCTGTGCGGAGTGGGAGGAGCCAGGGTCAAAGGTCGAGTATTGTGCGATTCCGTCATACGCTGTTACGGAAAAGGCAGATCTATAGATCTGCAGTTGCTGGGGACTTGGGGGAGGGGAAGAGGCTGGCTACAAAGTGACAGGGGAACTTCAGGGTGATGGAAGTCCTCTGTGCCGATTAAAGAGGTGGCTACACAATGGTATGCATTTGTCAAAACTCAGAACTGTACACTAACACAGGGAAATTTTACCGTATGAAAATTATACCTTAATGTTTAAAAATTAGGAAAAAAAAAAACCCTTCTAGAATGATGTTAGCCTGCTGTAGGCTCTAGGACCACCCCTGGACTAATTCTTCCTCCCCTGGACCACCCAGGGCTGGTGGGTCCTGGCTTCTTCCTGCCTGGAAGCCCAATCTTCCCCACCCCGAGGTGGAGAGGGATTCACTCTCCCCATCCTTACTTAGCCTGGGACTTGCCCTCAGCAGCCGCCCCGGCCCATGGGAGCAGTGGGTTCTGCAGGTCCTCCTACGTGGAGCCCTGATGCTCTCTGCTCCCCTGCTGAAATCAGTGAGGCTGAGGGAGGGGTGGCTGTGCTCAGTCCTGGCATCATGAGACAGCAGAGTCGGAAGCATGTGTACCTATGCCCCTGAGCACCTGCCTTGGACTCAGGGACTGGGGACCAGGTTTCAAAGAGCAGCTGGCCATGTCCGCTGACACTAAGGCTCGGCCCCTGGACTCCCTCCCACCTGGTCTCCGCACTTCACAAGCCGTGAAGCGGTGACACCGGCCAAGAAGGGCTTCCTGCTGAAGGGTCAAAAGCGCGTTGTTATCCCTGGTGACTGTGCTCAGCAGACAGCTCAGCTCTGGGAGGCAGTGAGGAGTAGACACAGTCCCCTTCACTGGAATGTCTCCAACCCTCCTCAGTAGGTCTTCTCAAGCAGTCTTGCCCTCCCCGTGGCAGGCATGACCACACCGCCTCCCCTGTTCAAAGTTCTCGGGGCCTCACTGATTTCAGGATAAGGTTCAAACACGCTGGCTAAGCCCCAAGGCCTCCGTGACCAGGGGCCACTGACGGTGAGCCTCACTAGAGCCAGCCCCCGTGGGTGCCCCTGCTTCCTCTCCCCGACTCATCCTCTGCTCCTCCTCTACCGGACCATTTCCCCTGCGCGCTTGAGTATGCTGTACTCTAGCCCATCTTAAACACATACCCTCTCTGGATCGCAGGCTGCTCCTGCTCCACCTCTGTTTTCCTTGATTCCTACAATCCCTTTCTACAAGGCTCATTCTGAAGGGGCTGAAGAGCAGAATCTCAGCACTGTAACAATCCTCACAGCTTACATTTTGCAAAAGCACTTTATACATGAAGACAGCACTGTTCCAGATGAGGACGCTGAGGTCTGAACTGGTGAATCCAGGTAACCAGGGTGATAGAAACCTGTGTTTCCTGACTTTCAGTTCCACTGCACCTTCCTCAGCCCTAGGATCAGGACAGATCAGAACTTCAGCTCCCAAACATGAGGGGTAACTGGAATAATGGGGACCAAGATCCAGAAGGTGAGTCAGCATGAGAGGCTAACTGTGAGGAGAAGGCAGATCTGAGAACCCCAACTTGCAGAAGGAGACCTGAAGGCCAAGTCTGCACCGATCCCAGGCTCAACCAGGAGTGAGACTGGGAAGAAGAGAGAGCTCACGCTGAGAACAATCGCGGTCAGGACTTCACCTGACTCTCTCTCTCACCTTCCCTCTCACCTTTCCCGAGAGCCTGAGCTTCTGATGTCACCATCAACCCCGATTTACAGCTAAGGAAACTGGGCTCAGAGAGGTGAATGCTTTTGCCACCCAGATGATTTGTGTCACTGCAACAGCAGTAGGAGGGAAGGAAATGGATGGGAGGAGATTCATCAAGATTAATCAATGGTTAAGAAAAAAGATTAATCAATGGTTCATAATTACTGCCGCTAGGTAACGAGTGTATGCGGCTTTGCCATTCTACACTACTTTTTGACATGATTGAAATTCTCTAAAACCAAAAGTTAAACATCAAGTTGCCCAGAAAAGTGGTGGAGCAGACATCTGGGTGAGGTCATTTTCTCTCTGCCCACAGGGACTCTGCCCACCCCAGCTTCGTGCTTTCCTGTTGGAAAAGTTTCAGGCACTCAAAGACACACAGCTTCATTCTTTTTCCCCAGTGAATATGGAGACTTTAGAGACAGACCTTATGAACATTTTTGTTCTCACACACCAAGGGCTCTATGCCTTCTGAGAATAGATCTTTTTCTTGGGGGTCATGACCACGTAACTCCGACAGTCGTGTGCCATAGACTCCACCTAAGAGCGAGTGGTTATATCTGCTCAACTCAACGCATCCATTTTCATTTCACCCTGTCACACTACAACACGACCATTTGCTTCCATTTACTGCCTGCCCCCTTTTAACGGAGAGCAGAGAAACATAAACCTGCTGTTAGGTTAGAGACGGACTTCAAATTAAATTCCATTTTAAAAAGGAGAGGAAGGTCACCTAAAAATTCAATCCAAATCCATAAGCCTTTGTTTGGTGCTTATTAAACTCTAGCTACGAGGCCCTATTAAGTATGCAAGATTAGCCCTGTTTAACAGGTGAGTATCTTAGTCACTTGCACTGTCGGGGAAAACTGGAACTTATATGAGGTCTGAGGGACCTCAGAATCCATATTCTTATAACCAATCCTGTGATCTACAATAGGCTTCTCTGAGAGCTCACTGCCCAGGCAGAGGGACGTCTACTTAATGACCTATTAATCTGGAATTGTATTAGGTTCTTTCAATGCTTTTGCTCATTAGCTCCTGCAAGCCAACACAAAGCAGCTACCACCAACCCCACTTTAAAGATGAGGGAATGAAGGTTTAAGTGGTTAAGGTCATCAGCTGGTTAGAGATTTTAATCCAGGTCTGCCTGACCCCAGATGTGGCTATTTCCCCCCAGGTACTCATTTTTGGTCCAGATGTGATAACTACAACCCATTTCTAAGACAACGCAATTGGAGTCACAGCTATAAACTCTAAGGTGACTGCAATATTCTGGGAGCACCCGCTAGTCAGGACCCTGGAGAGCTCCAAGTGCTTCATGCTGATTGGCTCCAGGAGGCTGACCTCAGGGCACTGCAAGACTCTCACAGGTCTGCCTTGGACAGGTCCCTCCTGCCGCAACTGGGAAGCACTGCATGGTACGGCTGGCATCTTCTAGGTGGGCCTTTAGCTACAGAGCATTGCCAGGTGTCTGGGGGCCTCTGGGGGAGCGAGGGGTGCTGCAAGTCCTCAGGGCATGAGGGAGGATGCTAGACACTCTTCTTTGATATGCTCCCCTCTCACCTAGGCTTTAGGTCTTCCAAGACCTTTTTTTTTTTAACATCTCTACTGGGAATCTGCTCCCCTAGAAAGCAATGTATGGTCCTAACTGCTGAGAGGGGTTGCAGTGGAGAATTCCCAATGGAACCATACACGTTTCCAGCTGCACACCACCTGGCAGTCTATAAAACACTTTTTAGTGGCATTATCATTTTTCACTTTCATAATAGCCCTGTGACTCCAGTATCACCCCTCTGCTCAAATAAGGAACCAGAGGCTCAGAAATAGTAGTAGATGACCTGCCGAAGGTCACACAGCTAGGAAATCTCAGAGTGAACCTTGAGCCCTGCGATCATTACACCAAGTTGCCATAACTCATGTAAAAAGACCCTGTCACCTTCCATTGAGAGTATTACCTTCATCAAAAATATGTTAGCCAGATGCATGAAAATTTTGTGAGAACAAAGCAGTAAATGTGGCCAAAATGCATCATCTTTCCTGAATTCACACATCACTTGTTAATCAACAGAGCATGCAGTCTACTTAACAGAATGAAAGCCAAGCTCTCTGCATGGTCGGTCAGGTTCTGCACAAACTGGCCTGTGCCAAGCTCTGACATCATCTCCCACTGCCGTCCTCCTCCTTGCCACTCCTTGAACTCACCAGCTCATTCCCAACTTGGCATTGTTTGCACTGACTATGCCCTCTGCCTGAAATGCCTTTTCCTCAGATCTTGGCATAGCTGTCTGCTTGTCACTCCCCTCTCAGCTGACAGTCCCCCTCTTTACAGAGGCCCTCCCAGACTACCTGAGCTAGGTGGCCTCTTGCCACTCTATCACGGCACCTTGTGCCACATCCTTCTACTCGATGTGAAACGATCTGCTTGATTTATTAGTGCAATATCTTTCTCTATATATAGAACTAAGTTTCATGAGGGCAGGGATTACCTGCCCTGGATCTGAACATCTCCATAATTTCAGCATCAGGCACAGTGTAGACACCCAAGAAATGCCGGCTGAATGAATAAACTTTATCATCCACCTCACACAGTGATCACAGTTTTAGATTTTGTAGATCTTGAGTGTGTATGATAATCTCCAGCAAGGTGCCAAGGCTTTGAAAACAAGTTCTTTCTTTCTTTCTTTATTTTTAATGAGCATACCCTGTATCCCAGGTGTAAAGTAAGAGCCTGTCACTTTAAGATGGTTGAGAGTCACTTTGGTAGTCAAAAGAGCTCGTAATTTTTTTTCAAAGAAGAAAACACAGTCCCAAGCAGGATTGTGAATTTCTTGGCTGTCACTCTTCTGTGGCTTAGTTTCAAAAGAAAACTGGAGTTTCCTGAAGAAGGCTTGACTCGTTCTGAAGGACCACGTCTCCCTGTCCCTTAAGATGAAAACCCGACAGTCAGCTGCCAGCTGCAGCCCAAGGACAGGAGACACACAGTCGGGAAAGTCTTCACCCTCAAGTGAAGGAGGGAGTCAGAGAGAGCCTTGGTGCAGGTAGCTTCCCCGGGCAGAGTCTATAAGGAATCTCAGCAAAGTGGCACGTGGCACATTGCAGGCATGAACACACACACACACACACAGAAGTGAGTCTTCTCAGGGACCAACAGTACCTAAACCAGCCCCTGTGGTATGTGGGGTTCCGTGATGGTAGGACAGTCAGAAGCAAACCCTAGGCCGAGAAGGAAAGAAGGAGGAAGACGCCAGAGGAGCTGCAGGAGGGTCAGTAACGAGCAAGCAAGTCGTCTCCTAGGGTGTGCCAAGTCCTCTGTGCGCCTCCCCACCAGCCAGTGGGGTGGTAACTGGGTGAAATGGTTCAGGGTGCAGGCTCTGGAGCCAGACTTCCTGGGTCTGAACCTCAGTTCCAGCTCTCACTAGCTGCGACCTTGGATAAGCTACTCCAGAACCGGGTGCCTCAGTTTCCCCCAGTTCCAAAAGGGAATAACAATGTCAGTACCTCCCACCTGTAGGCAAGCTCGGCGTAGTACATTTTAACTGCTGCGGTTTTTATTATCGCCCTTGTCCTTGAGTCTCTGAGCCCTGATCCCTCCTCTGTCAAATGGCCCTCAAGCTACCAAGCCTCAGAAGTGGCAAGGATTAAATGGGAAAAGGACTTACAAACGGTAAGGAGTGTTACATAATAAGGAGGGGAAGGATAAGAAAGACCTCATACTAGACTCCAGGCTGGGCTACCGGGAGAAGGAGTCCAGATAACACAGCTCTTCTGAAAGGCAGGTAACAGGGGAGAGAAGTGATGAGACCACCAGCATTCAGACCTCTGAATGCACAGGTCGCCTTGGAATTCGGGGGAGGGGGACAAGATCCTCTGGGATGTGTGTTCCAAAAAGGCCTCGCAAGGAGTAAACTGAGCGCAATTTGGGGGCGAGCTCAGCTTGCTGCCCTGCTCTGAGAAGGCCTGCTGTGGTGGCTCAAAACGGGGTTTGTGGGGGCAGAGGTCCTGGGTTCAAAACCCAGGCGCTTTGCTTCCTCACTGTGTGGCCTTGAGCAAGGGACTTACCCTCTCTGAGTCTTAGCTTACCTACCTGTGAAATGGAGGCAATTCCACTTCTGGCTTTCATGAGTTGTTACAAAGATTAAGAGATGACACACATTAAGCTCTTAGCCTAGTGCCACAGCTTTATATTTTTAATGACAAAGATGTGGGGTAAATACAAACAAATTTAGTTTTTACGCCTTTCAACTGTTCACTCTCCTAAGGAAAACGGAATTCGGCCCCAAGGCTACAAGGATTCTATATAAAAGAGCCTTAGCCTCCCCTCCAACTAATTCCAAACGCATTCTTAGCTCTGAGCCTCCCCACCCACCCAACCTCCAGCAGGATCTGTGGCTGAAAACAGTAAATAAGCAAGCAAACAAAAACCTACATCGTTGTTAAGCAAGTGGTTCACTGACTGACAGTACAACATGCAGTTAACCAAGAGGATGGCATTTCCAGGTGCCAGGGGTGATGACCTAGAGTCCCCAGGCCTGGAGAACGCACCCAGGGCACACTGACGAGGCACCTGCCCTCTCAGCCACCTATTCAGGAAGAAGTTTATCCCCTTCAGAGGAAAGCGTATCTGATAGCAGGTAAGTGATCCCCCTGCCCTGCATTTTATCCCCAGCCTTCTGCAGAGGTTTGTACTGACAGTCATCCTCAGAGAGGGGCCCAGTGCCTGGCATCATATTCCATTTCCCTGGTGGACGCGAAAGCAGGCCCCAATTCCTCTGGGGCTTCAGTCCATGCTCCCAGCTGCTGCTCGAAGAATGTTCCTAAAACACAGCTGCTGGTGCCCTGCCCCTGCTGAATAACCTTCAACGGCTCCCTGCTGCCTTTCCAACAAGCTCTGGAGCCTATGTGCGTGTATGGGGGAGGGCATCTGAAATGCCTTCGAGACAGGTCTTCGCCAACGCTCTGACCCCAGACTTCTCCACTTCTCGCCACTGGTTCTCAGAATAGCCTCACCCTCCCAGGCAATCCACCCTCTTCTCTCCCAGCTAGACTGCTGCTCATCATCCTGGATGGTCCCTTCCTCCTGGAAGCCTCCCCTGGCCTTCCATTACAGACATAGTTCACTGAACTGTGATTCCCTGTCTGTCTTCTGTGCTGAGAACCTCTCGAGGACAGACACAGTGCTGACTTCATCACTGTCCCCCTAGTATAATCCATCACGGGGAATGACACAGAGCAGAACAGGGGCTCAGGGAACCTCTGCTGGTTGGACAAGCCCCAGGAAAACAGTCATCATGATAGACTTTTATGCTACTGAAATCATGTCATTTTTTTATCCTAAACGAAATCAACCCTGAATATTCATTGGAAGAACTGATGGTAAAGCTGAGAAGCACTTATACTTTGGCCACCTGATGCAAAAAGCTGACTCACTGGAAAAGACTGATGCTTGGAAAGATCGAGGACAGGAGAAGGGGACAACAGAGGATGAGATGGTCGGATGATGTCACTGACTGAATGGACATGAGCTTGAGCAAGCTCTGGGAGATGGTGAAGGACAGGGAAGCCTGGCGTGCTATAGCCCATGGGGTCTCAAAGAGTTGGACATGAATGAGTGACTGAACATGTTTTTTAAGTGGAGCCTTTGCCCACAGATTCTACCTAAGTGTATTCAGTCAACCACTGCTGAGTGTGGGATCTGTGTCAGGTGCTGAGTGAGCGAGCGAGACAAAGCCCTTGACCTCCTGGAGCGCGTGTCCTGTGGGGCAGAGACGGCCAATTCACAAGAATTCAAATAAAAATAAATGATTTTAGAGGGATGGGTTACAGGGGGTGTGGGATGTTAGGGGGTAATCCATATTCTGGAGGGCTTCCTGGAGGAAGGGCCATTTGAGCAGGGATTCTATGGACCCAGGGCAAGCCGGGATTGGCAGACTGGGCTGGGTTTTCCCACAGGTGCCTCGACTCAGAGTTTGGTCTGGGCTGGCTTGCTGAATAGTGGACTCCTTCTGGGCAAGATGCCAGCATGTGGCAGGCAGAGAAGATGGTATCAGAGGGCATGACGGGTTGGGGCGGGGGTTGGGGGGGGGACAGGCTGCCAGCCCTCAGCTCCTTTCTGAACCCCTGCTGGACTGGTGTGGAATCAGAACATATCTCTCCCCTGCCCTTGGGTTTAATTTCCTAAATGTGTCCCTGAAGGTGCTNCAGAGAAGATGGTATCAGAGGGCATGACGGGTTGGGGCGGGGGTTGGGGGGGGGACAGGCTGCCAGCCCTCAGCTCCTTTCTGAACCCCTGCTGGACTGGTGTGGAATCAGAACATATCTCTCCCCTGCCCTTGGGTTTAATTTCCTAAATGTGTCCCTGAAGGTGCTGCTAAGGGGATACCCAAAGAGGGCTGGATTCTGGCAGAGTGGACTCCCCTAGCTGCCGAGGGCACATAGCTGCCTGCCCAGGGCTCTCAGCCCCACCCCCTGCTCACCATTTTCTAGCCAGGGTGGGGCCCCCACCAGCCTCTCCAGAATCGCTTCCTCTGGGCCCTGAGCAGAGGGTTCAGGCAGCGTGCGCAACCCCCATCTTTGAGTATTTAATTAAAATGGAATCACTGCTCACCCAGGAACTGCAGGTGGGGGGAATGTAAAACAGAAGGCCCTTTCACTGTGGGAACTGGCTCGATGGCATCAGTGGCGTTGGCGACAGCTTCACTCACAAGCCTCTGGTTTCTGACTCCAGACGGGCTGGTTCTGTGGCTCTCCGTCTGCGGGATCTGGTGCCCTCTCCCCACCCTGGCCCAGCTCATGCCAACCCTGGCTCTGAGAGCCTGGGAGCACTTGTGGACTACACACCTTGCCTCCCAGGAAGCCAATCTTTTTCCTCCCTGGAAACAGGAGGGGGCCTGGGAGAATGAGGTGGAATGCAGGGGGTGGGCAGGGGCTGATCAAGGAGAACAGACAGATATCAGGCAGAGACCAGACAAGGTATCAGGGGATGAGAAACCTAGGGTTTTCCCTGGGTGAGAGGCAGGCTTTGCAGTTGCAGTCAAGGCCCTCTGTTCTGCGTGGAGCAAGAGCCCCCCAGATTTCAACACCTGACGCACTCTGAGCTGCAAAACCCAGCTGCTCTGCAAGGGCAGGTCCTGGTGCCTGTGGGAGGGTGTCCTGGATGGCGAGAGTGGTCTCCTCCCGTGTGCTGGCGTCTACTGGCCTCGCCAACTTGCCCAGGGGAGGTCATTTCAGAATCTCTGAAGATGGAGGAGACCTTGTGTGTCATGCTTGGCAAAGGGCAGGGGAAATGGCCACAGTGTCCAGGCAGAAAGAGGGAAGGCGTCCCCAGAGGCCGTGATCAGAGGCGAGTGTGAATAAAGATACTCCTGGAACAGACTTAGCACAGACAGGGGTCTAGCTGGGTCAAACCCTGAGCTCAAGGCTTCCATAAGGAGAACACCTACATGGTGCCCGGCAGGTCCTGAGGGTGGGCTCTGAAGCCACTCATCCACCCCTCTGAGAGGAGGAATTATGCAGGGAGAGAAGCCTGGGTCAGAGTCAGGAGCCTGCGGTCTGGCTTGGCTCAGCCCCAGCCAGGTGGTCAGACCTTCCCCTCTCTAGGTCTGTTTCCTCACCTGTAAAAATGGAAGTCATACTTGCACCTGTGGCTGCGGAGTAACAGTGAACTAGAAGGTCTCTTAAGAGGCTTTTGATCGAACATTCTCTCTCTGCTCTTGGTTGATCAGACTGCGTCTCCCCCTTCCACCCACTACCCCCTCCTCATTAAGGCCGGGAAGTGCGCAGAGCCCAGAAGGGAAGGCTCCCTCGGAGGCCAGGCAGGGACACTCACGAGCATGCACACTCCACACCAGCCTGCATGCAACTGCAGGGAAAGCTGAAGTGGGGACCCTCAACCCCAGAACCTGGGCAGAGCCCACAGGGAGACTGCCTGGAGCTCAGCATGGATGGGATGTAACACGACTCTGATCCCGTCGGGAGCAATCCCCCGGTCCCCCTCCAGCCTCCCAGGCGGGGAGGTGAGCTTGCTTAGTTTAATTTCCCCCAACTCAGCCAGTTCCGGGGCACATAAATTCATTAATATGGGATTACAGGGATTACAGGCTGCCTCACTCTGCAGGTGACTGAGGGCAAACTCGAGGGGCCGTCCTCCAAACCAGGTGGGGGAGGAAGCCGAGGCTCCAGCAGCAATCCCTGGAGGGAAGAGGGGGCGCTGGGCAGAAGCCCCCTAGGAACCCCCTCCGCCCCTACCCACCCTCATCAAAAGGGAGAAAGCATGGGAAACGCGCCCACCTCCTCATCACAGAAAGCAGGGCCCGTCCTGGAATCCACCCACTCCTGCCCTCTTTCTAGCATCTCCTGTGGCTTCTCCAAACCAGACCTGCCCAGATTCAACTGTCAGTGTGTGACTTCCGACCCGGCTTTCTACAGAGCGTGACCCCAGACACTGGGGCTCACAGGGGTGATCTCAGGAGGCACAAAACGCTGCCCTGCGTGTGGAAACAGGCTTCCAGGGGCTACCTCAAGCAGCAAGGGCTCAGCTCAGGGTCAATGGGTTTTAACACCCACCCTTGATGAGTCACTTCTCTTTAACAGAGAGAGAGAGAGAGAGAGAGAGGAATCCAGGCCACATTGCTGGGTAGAATTTAATCACATAAATTATTATTTTTCATTTATTTGTGTTCATTTTGATGGTTAGCTTCTGTATATGACAAGTGATATTCTAGCCTATTGAAGGTGCACAATAAAGTTTATCTTCAAAATAATTGAGTAAAAATGCTGTTTAGTCACTAAGCTGTGTCCAACTCTTCGAGACCCTGTGGACTGTAGCTCGCCAGGTTCCTCTGTCCGTGGGATTCCCCAGGCAAGAACGCTGGAGTGGGGTGCCATTTCCTTCTCCCGAGTAAAAAAGGGGAGCTGACAATAGCAAGAGTATGTGGAAAGTACAGGCGATTTTCAGAGACGGTGTTCCTTGTGAAGGGGACACAAATGACCCACGTTGGGGAAAGCTGATCTGGAGGACAAACTCCTTTGCAGACGGGTAAGCTGAGAGCCAGAGAAGGGAAAGGAGCTGCCCATGGGGAATTTGCGGCAGAGCTGGGGTGTGGACCAGGCCACGCCTGGTACCAGCCCTCAGAGCCCTCTCCTCCTCTGCACGGAACTAGGCCTCGTTCTCCTGACCTCTCAGCCCCCTCTCTCTATCCTTTCCCTTCTTTCTTGCTCTCCAAACCCCCTGAAGGTCTATTTCAGACCATCCTTGCTCTGATGGAGGTACAGAAACCTGAACTGGGGAGAAAGCACCCTGAGATGCAACAGAAAGAACTTGGACCTGGTCGTGGCCCCCAGGTGACTCTGCACCACAGCTGAGCACGCCTGCACCCTCAGCTCACCTCCTCTGGGCTGGCCTCCTTTCCTCTGTAAGAAGTGAAAGGCCACCCCTCTGGGGACCCGCGAGAGGCTCAGAGGAGCCCGAGGCTCTCCCATGCGTGCACGGGCACCTGGGGTGTATGAGCAGCTCTGTAACCGTGAGCTCCCTAACAGAAGAGTTTCTTTTCAGGAGGAGCGCAGCGTTGCTCTGAATGTCCTTGGTAGGCTCCCTGACACTCCTGACGGCAGATGAGAAGTCTTAAACCGCTTTAAAAATAGATAAGGAGTCATTTATAATTTGTACACTCATTGTTGGAATGCAAATGCTGCCGCTAAAAGCCTGCGCTCCTAAGTGGGCTTGTTAAACCATCAATCTGCTTAGCAAATCCTTTTCTTCTCTCAAGTGCAGGTAAAACCCTGTCGTGCAGGTTCAGGAGAGTGGAGCTCGGGGACTGCTCCTGGGCGTGGGGCTGGGATCTCATCCTGTGGTCGCCCTGGGTCTCTGCCTGTCCTCCCCCAGCTGCCCGCATCACGGGGTGAGGGTGCGGATCAGAGCCGATGGATTCTCAGATCCGTGTTCTGGCCTTGAGTGTCAGTCTGCTTCTTCCCTCCTTAGGCTTTCTAGGAACAAAGCACAAACTGACACCCAGGAAATAAACTCCTCAGCTCAGACCACAGAGCAACCGCAAAGAGAACCGGGATCTCTGGGGCTCCTGCAAAGAGGCTGCCATCCGGGTGGCGCGTGGTTCTGAGTCTTTGGGCCTCCCTCTCTTGAGAGCGCCATGTCTGGCCCCATGACACTGCTTCTCTTGGCTGTGCTAAGGGTATCTAAACTTAACATGGCCCAAACCAGGCTCATCGCTCCTCCTCCACGGCCCACCTACTTCTCCCGTCAGGTTCCCTACCTCAGCGAGATGCACTCGAGACCTCCACATGGGAGGGGAGCTGGGGCACCCTGCTTTTCCTCTCCAGCACTCGCCAAGTCCATCTCTGCAGAACTGACTCCTGTGGAATCTGTTCTCTCCTCTCACCCCACAGCCCTGGTCCTGGCCACAAATGCCTTATGTCTGGAGCCCTGCTAAGCATCCTGACCCATCTCTCTGCCTCCCGTTTCCCCGCTCCAAGCCAGCCTCCATACGGCAGGTGGAGTGATGGCCATAAATACCCATCCCATCACCTCACTCTTCTGCCTCAAACCTCAGCCTCCCCTAACCTTCCAGATGAAGCCCAAACTCCCTGACTCATCCGCAGAACAAGGGTTGACTAGGCACTGTCTGTGTGCCAGGTCCTGGCCCCAGTGCAGCACAGCATAGGGTCTAGGATCCATAGTCCCACTTCCTGTGGTGCCACCATCCATAACCACCTTATGCTCGGGGCCTGAACCAGAGGCTGCCAACTGGTGGTCCCTGGGTATATTTTGTTTCACTTCCCCCTTGTTGGCTTAATGTTTCAAAGTCAGGAAATTTCACATAATAACCTGGCGTCTCTTGAAAACTTGGCAGACCTAGCGACACAGGGCCAGCTCTCACTCACAGCGACTGCTGCCTGGAGCTGCGTCCCACTTCCCCCGTAGAGACGTCAAGTGCCCTTGTGTTGGGTCCCCACTGCTCCATACCGTCTCACCCTCGCCTGCTGCTCTCACCCAGCTCACACGCTCCGACCCTGTGGACGTCAGGACCTGCCCCGTGTACACTTTCTCCAGTGCGTCTCACTCTTCTTGTCCTACACTTTGGCCTCCACTGGTCCCCCTCCTGGAATGCCCTTCCTCACTCTGACGGGAAAATCCTCACCTCTTGGGAGGCTTCACTGCAGGGCTCTACTCGCCTCTTGACATCATGTACCTTCTGTCGGCCCTGCACCCCGTTCAGACCCCTTCCCAGCATCTTTCACACCAAAGTACCTTTATTCTTAATACTTCCACTTCTCCCCTGGAATATCTAGACCGTAACACACTTAGTCCCCCACAGGAAATCACTGACAGGTAAATGGACAGATGCCAAGAATAATGAAACAGCAGTGCCACCCCCTGTGCTGGGCTCTAGGTTAAGCACTTTACGTGCTACCTCATTTAACACTGTCCAACGTGGGTGCTATTATGACCTGCATGTAATGGCTAGGACTCTGAGGCGAGGGTGGGGCGGGCTGTCTGTCTGCACAGCAGCCTGTTCACCACCCACAAGCGGGGCCTCCTGGCCACTCTGTATGGCTCAAAGTCCTTCCTTCTTCCCACCTGACACGTCACTGCCCAGAGAGGCCAGGCTGGCAGGAAAGAGGATGATGGTCTGGGAACCAAGCCTGAGGCATCGGGAGAGCAGTGGCTCATGTGCCAGGAGGCCTTGAATTGTCAGGAAGGCATAGGAAAAGCCCGAGGACTCCAGCACCCATGGGGGCTCGGGCATCGGGGTCACCCCGAGCAGCAACTGCTTTGGGCTTGCTGATTTCAACGAGGCATTCAGGGTTCAGGTCTGCTACTTGTGAACTGTGTGAGACTCTGGGTAAAAGGCCCCATCTCTCCGAGCCTCAGTTTCCTCGCCTGTAAGATGGGGTCATAACTGGATCCATCTCCAGGGCTGGAGTAACGTTGAGAGGAGACAACGCATGCCAAGGGCCCGGGGGCGTGTTTAGTGGACGGAGGCAGTGATGACTCTCAGTAGAGCCCCCGGCAAAGCTGCCCCCGCGTCATTGAGCCCAGGAGCTCTGGCCCTGGTGTCACGATGGGTGGGGTGGACACGGGCCTGGGACTGAGGTCCTGTGCCGAGCTCTAGGGTGGAACGGGATGGCCTGCACTTCAAACCCTCTGGCTAGCACATCAGGCGGAGGGGTCAGTGCCCTCTCCTGAGTCGGCTCCCAGGGTGGATGTGTGTGCGGGGCGAGCAGGCACTGGAGCGCGGGTCTGGGGCAGGGGCGGGGTCTCTGCAAGGCCAGTGTGCTTTCCCTCATGGCATGGGCTTGGACACTGATGTGCATACGTGTGTGTCTGTGTGCTTGTCCAGGCCTGCTCATGTGTAAGACCCCGCCCCACGTGCCCGCCCGTGACTCCCCAGGAGCCCAGCCAAGCGGGGCTCAGGCGGCCGCATCCGCGGCACCGGTGCATAGCGCTGCTGCTGCCCAGTCGCTCCGTCCTGTCCTGCTCTTTGCAGCCCCGCGGACTGTAGCCCGTCAGGCTCCTCCATCCACGCGATTTCCCAGGCAAAGAAGACTGGAGTGGGTTGCCATTTCCTCCTCCAGCGGATCTTTCAGATCCAGGGATTGAACCTGTGTCTCCTGCCTTGCCGGTGGATTCTTCACCCGCTGAGCCATCTGGAAAGCCAAAATACACTTATGTATTACTGGCACACAGTAGGTGCTCAGTGATACCTAAGTGTGACAGTGTGTCTATACACATAACACAGACACACACAGACACACACACACATGCCTCAGCTGCTCCCAACCAGTCTATATCTTTAAGAAAAACACTTAATTTTGTTATTCAAGGATGAATCTCACACTGTTGGCAAATGTTCTATCTTTCTCAACTTTACCGGGAGACCAAGGGGCACCACTGGCATGGCAGGGGTGGAGGGGGAGGAGAAGCCCTGCTCCTGGGTGGGCCAGGCTTGGGCAGGAGCCAGCTCTGCCATGTACTGGCTGTGTGACACAGGCCAGTTGCTTCACCTCTCTGATCCCCATACCCCAGGAGCCCAGCCAAGCGGGGCTCAGGCGGCCGCATCCGCGGCACCGGTGCATAGCGCTGCTGCTGCCCAGTCGCTCCGTCCTGTCCTGCTCTTTGCAGCCCCGCGGACTGTAGCCCGTCAGGCTCCTCCATCCACGCGATTTCCCAGGCAAAGAAGACTGGAGTGGGTTGCCATTTCCTCCTCCAGGGGATCTTTCAGATCCAGGGATTGAACCTGTGTCTCCTGCCTTGCCGGTGGATTCTTCACCCGCTGAGCCATCTGGAAAGCCAAAATACACTTATGTATTACTGGCACACAGTAGGTGCTCAGTGATACCTAAGTGTGACAGTGTGTCTATACACATAACACAGACACACACAGACACACACACACATGCCTCAGCTGCTCCCAACCAGTCTATATCTTTAAGAAAAACACTTAATTTTGTTATTCAAGGATGAATCTCACACTGTTGGCAAATGTTCTATCTTTCTCAACTTTACCGGGAGACCAAGGGGCACCACTGGCATGGCAGGGGTGGAGGGGGAGGAGAAGCCCTGCTCCTGGGTGGGCCAGGCTTGGGCAGGAGCCAGCTCTGCCATGTACTGGCTGTGTGACACAGGCCAGTTGCTTCACCTCTCTGATCCCCATGTGTGAAGAGAATATGCGTGAATAGGGGAAAGGCCAGCACAAGAGTTCAATACAACAGAGTTATCTGTCCCGGTAACTCCCCATAAAGCCAGGCACCCCCAGATCTCCAGCAATGCCACCTCCCACCTCAGAAACTATCTGTATTTCCTGTTTCTGTTATTCATTCTATTTATTTATAGTCCCTAATCTCTGTTTCTATTTATCCTAACCCCAAGATATTTTCCAGAGTCAAGCAGGATCCCAGGAGGGGGTGAGTGGGGGGCCAGAGTAATTCTCGACCAGTCAGACCCTAGTCACCCCTCCTTCACCCCTCTGCCACCCTGCCGAGGGTCTCTGGGCAGGGAGCCAGCAGGCAGGGCAGCCCCAGCTCTACACCGCCAACCTGGTCAGCAGCATCCCATTCATATTTGGGAGTCTTCCAGATGGTGTGTGGCACTCCTCTTTCACACATGTACCCGGGGTGATTCACCGGCAAGCCCTGAAGATCAGGCTAAGCACATGGTAGGTGCAACGTTAAGATCTTACTGCTTGACTGATGGCTGCTGCACAATTCAGTGCCGTGGGTGGAGGACCAGGAATCTCAGGGCATGGGGTCGTAAGTCTGGCTTTGACTCAGCATCTCTGGAGGCATCACCATGGAGCGCACGGGGATAAGGGGGTGAGGGGGCCTTGGGTGCTGCTATCTGAAAGCCATGTGCCCCTAGCACCTTGCTTCAGAGGCCACATTTGAGCTCATTACTTGTCCTTCCTGTGTTCCCCCCACCCCCCGCCACCTGCTCCTCCTCCTCCATTCCCTCGCTCATCGAGAGGGCCCAACACCCAGCCTGTCCCCACGGTCCAGTATGAAGTCACCCCAGACTCTTCCTTTTCTTTTATCATTGACCTTCTAACCTGTCTTGCAGCTCACACTCAGACAACAAACAGCAAAACTGTCCCCTGTCCCTCACTTCCCAGTGACCTTGGTCTAGAGCACTGGCCTCTAAGAGTTGGAGGACACAGCTGTCTCCTCGGGGACCTTCCTGTGTCCCTCCTCACCTTGTCTATACGGTAGCCAGACTGAGTCTTCTAAGATGCAAAACTGACCACATCACATCACTTCTTTAAAAACGTCATTTCTCACCTGCCTGGAGGATCAAGTCCAAACTCCTTCACCTGGCATTTGAGGCCTTTCATGATATGGCCCTGTCAATCTTTTCTGCTTACTTTCTGCAGTGCCTGCTCAGGCCTGACGAGCTTGTTCAGTTCAGTCGCTCAGTCGTGTCCGACTCTTTGCGACCCCATGAATCACAGCACGCCAGGCCTCCCTGTCCATCACCAACTCCCAGAGTTCACTCAGACTCACGTTCATCGAGTCCGTGATGCCATCCAGCCATCTCATCCTCGGTCGTCCCCTTCTTCTCCTGCCCCCAATCCCTCCCACCATCAAAGTCTTTTCCAATGAGTCAACTCTTCGCATGAGATGGCCAAAGTACTGGAGTTTCAGCTTTAGCATCATTCCCTCCAAAGAAATCCCAGGGTTGATCTCCTTCAGAATGGACTGGTTGGATCTCCTTGCAGTCCAAGGGACTCTCAAGAGTCTTCTCCAACACTACAGTTCAAAAGCATCAATTCTTTGGCATTCAGCCTTCTTCACAGTCCAACTCTCACATCCATACATGACTACTACACAACTACTGGAAAAACCATAGTCTTGACTAGACGGACCTTAGTCGGCAAAGTAATGTCTCTGCTTTTCAATATGTTATCTAGGTTGGTCATAACTTTTCTTCCAAGGAGTGTCTTTTAATTTTATGGCTGCAATCACCATCTGCAGTGATTTTGGAGCCCCCCAAAATAAAGTCTGACACTGTTTCCACTGTTTCTCCATCTATTTCCCATGGAGTGATGGGACCAGATGCCATGATTTTCGTTTTCTGAATGTTGAGCTTTAAGCCAACTTTTTCACTCTCCTCTTTTACTTTCATCAAGAGGCTTTTTAGTTTCTCTTCACTTTCTGCCATAAGGGTGGTGTCATCTGCATATCTGAGGTTATTGATATTTCTCCCAGCAATCTTGATTCTAGCTTGTGTTTCTTCCAGTCCAGCGTTTCTCATGATGTACTCTGCATATAAGTTAAATAAGTAGGGTGACAATATACAGCCTTGACGTACTACTTTTCCTATTTGGAACCAGTCTGTTGTTCCATGTCCAGTTCTAACTGTTGCTTCCTGGCCTGCCGAGCTTATTACCACCTACTATTACATGTTTGTATGTTCAGATCTCTTTGCACACACTCATAACTTCTTGGCTATCTTTTGTCCCTTGAAGAACTCCTATTCATCCTTCAGGACCCAATCCGAAAGACCCCCTCCCTGCAAAATCTTCTCTAGCACCCTGAAGTCCAGTTGGCCTGTTCCTCCCCTACACAGACCCTTTCCTATTATCCACCACATGACAGTACAGTTACTTAAGCAACCATCCTCCTGGCACGTCTAGGGGCATTTCTGGGTAAAGGCCTCATTCCTGTCCTCTATGAACACCCTGGTGCCCCGCAGGGAGCCTGCCATGTACACAGCCATCAGTCAACATCTGGCAAAGAATGAAGGAAGGAGCTAAGGTCCTCCGGGGAAGGCCTGCGACCGCCTTGCTTTGGCCGTGAGTCAAGGGCCACTTTCCTGCCCCGAATTCCAGGCCACTGCAAGTCTGAGCAGGGCCAGGTGCTGCTGCCACTTCACGGGATCACCAGGAACGGGCTCTCGAGCTGTCGCCTCCTTCAGTCTCTGCAGCAATGGCTTTATCAGCTTTGCTTTTCTGCAAGTCCCAGAACCCGTGCCTCCTTTCCAGCCTCCGAGGGCCCATGGCACTCACAGCCCCTCACTGACCCCTCTGAGAATGTTCTGGGCCAGCCCGGCCAGAGATGTGGGCCTCTCTCCAGTGCCCCAGGCTCCAGGCCAGAGGGCTCTGCAGGGTGCAGACCTGCCCGGAGCTCTGGCTGGCAGCAGCAGAGGCAGGCGGCCGCTCCAGAGCCTGCAGCCACCCCACCCAGGACTGTGGCTCTGGCGGCCACAAGGAGCCCTCCAGCATCGATCAGTCCAGCTACTCCAACCCTCCGTGGCGCGCCTGGCTGAAGCCAGGGGCTTTGTAAGTGTGCATTAAAAAAAAGAGAAAATTAAGGGCAACCATTTAAGAAAAGGCCATTGGCGGGGGCCTGGAACACCATTTGCCAATACAGAAATGACACTGGCTGGGGTGCAGGAAGGCCCCCGACAGTCCATGCAAGGGGAGGAGTGGCAGGGGGACTCCAGATAAATGAAGGTTAACCTACTAAGGGCGAGCTCCCTTGCCTCCCGGTTCTGGGTTGGCTTTAATGGGAATTAACTAATCCACACTGTAAACATAAGGTGCAGCAGAACCCACTCGTAATGTAAGCATCTTTTGATGACTCAGAGCTGACGAGGTGAACACTCGGGGTCACTGAAGTGCCTCCGCTCTTGTCCCAGGTGAAGGGACTGTTTGGTCAGACAGTGAATGACCGCCTAGTGCTGGTCACCCCTCAACCAACTGAGCTCCCTCCCTTTGTGTCCAGAGCTTCTCCTGATGTCATTGCCCACTCTCTGTGGATGCATTGCAGGTTTAGAAAAACCTGTGACCGGTCTACCCTCCTGGACCACACACCATGCCTCTGCCTCTCCCGTGCCCAATTCATTCTTCTTGTGTCTCTCCCACCGATCTATTGATGCAACCATCTATCTATCATCTATCATCATCATGTTTTTTTGCCCACTATTCCAGACTCTGGCCTTGAAGACCTGATGATCACATTTCTGGCAACCAAGGGCATGAACCTTCCTTCTGGCTGATCTCTAACCAATCAGTTCTGGCATCTAGACTCCGGAAGCCCTCTCCTTCTCTCTGGTTATTTTCAGAATTGACCAATTTGGGGGCGTTTCCAGGACTTTGGGGATCTTCCAGGATTTGAGCCAAGGGAGTCCCAAAACAGGGTCAGACATTAACTGCCTTTGAGGAGAGTGGGCCCCTGGGACGTTACAAAGATGGCAGAGAGGAGTGAGAAAGGAACAGCCAAGCCAACAAGGGACCAGCCTCGGAGACTCAGTTGAGGGCGTGCACATGGGGAGCAGCAGGCAGACTCTGGACCCAGGCTCCGGGTCCCGTGGGCCCAGCTTCCCATCCTGCTCACCTGCTTGTTGGCTGGATCATCCAGGCAAGCCCTTCAGCCTCTCTGTGCCTCAGTGTGCCTGCTTGTGAAGTGGCACAAGCCTGCAGTGAGACAGCTCACACAAAACTTCCCGGCTTCGCACTGCTTTAGAGACGCGCCCGCTCCCTCCTAACTGCCCCACCTCAGATCTCTCCAGAGGCGTGTGGAGACACTGAGAATCAAGGAGGGAGGCTCCAGAAATATGACCTGCAGCCAAAGAACCAGCCAAGGAAGTCTGAGAGTCAGGGTTTCTGGAAGGCAGCACAGAGCCCCCGGGAGAGTTGAAAGGGCACTGGCTTTTCAAGAACCAGCCCTGTGGCTCCCCGGGGAGGGTGGGCAAAAGCAGGATGGGCCAGCAACCCTCAGACTCATTCATCATCTGCTTCTAGATCCCAGACATTTTCAAACCCAGGCCCCTGGCCCACAGTTTTGCATCCTTTCCAAGTCACGTGTGCATGGGTGTGGTGGGAGGTCATGCCCTCCACCCCACATCACTCAGTGCTTGTCTCCTTCTAGATGCTTCTTTCCTACAACCTGAGACCAAACCACCAGCGTGCTCGCTGCACAAGGAGAATCAAAGTGGAGTCACAGATTTCCAGGTAAAGCGACCGGCTTGGCAGGGTCCAAACTGAGAATGTTCTAAGACTCACTCGCTCTCCAAGTGTCTGATGGAGTCAGGATTCCTAGCTCCCTTCTTGAAAGCCAAGGTGAGCCTCCATCCTCCCGAATCCGCAGAGCACCCTGGGCCTCATCCCCCTCCCCATCTCCTCTTTCCCTCCCTCCCCTCCCTTACATAGGAAGGCAGGAGAGAGTAACAGCTGCCAGAGGGAAGCTTGGCCCAATCTCTCCCAGCTCTAGCCCACTCTTCTGTGAAATGGGAGTTGCAGGGAGGGCCCTGCTGGCTGAGATGTGCCACGCGTCTGTCAAGCCCAGCAGAGCCACATAAACGGCTGAAGGTACGGATGGAAGAGCCCCTGATGACCACAGAAGTTATCAGGGTGTATCGTGACCAGCTGGGCTCCTTGGGCTGTCTCTCTCAACAGGTGGCATGAGCCCACTCAACCAGGACACTCCCATTTCGCGGGTGAGGAGCCAGGACCTGAGGCTGCCAGGCATGCCTCTGCAAATCTGAAGTGCTTCAGATCAAGCCGCTGCCAAATCCCACCTCAGACGGCAGTCTTCCGGCTGCACCGTCTGGCTGTTAGGACAGGGGTTCCCATCCACTCCTGAATGAGGACCATGGCTCCTGGTTTCTGCCAGGCATTTCTGCAAAGTGCCTTTTTCCCACATGTTAAGTGGTGATTGTGCGCCCTGACAGGGGTGGGCAGAGCCCACTGTCCCTATGCCGTAGATGAGGGATGAGAAGGCTGTGAGCAGACACATGCCTCCACCGTGGGAGAGTGTGTGGGGCGGGCTGGGGGGGCCAGGCAGAGGCCTCTAAGCCAAGCCACTGCTCCTCTGTCTCCTGGGCTGGCTCCCCGCTCCCCAAACACTGTGCTCCCCAACCACAACCCTTGGCTCTTTTTTCCTCCCTAACAACACTCACTTCCTGAATTAACCCATCCAGTCCTACTGCTTGAAGTATGATCTATATACTGATCTCTACCCCAAGTTCCAGACTCATAGATCCACCTGTCTTCTCCCCACCTCCACTTGGATGTCCAATGAGCATCTCAGAGTTGATGTGCTCAAAACACTACCCTTCATTCCCCCCACCAAATCTACTATTTCCAGCCCCCACCCTTGGCTGGTCTCAGTAAATGGCACCAGCATCCAGCCTGCTGTTTAATAAAAAATTAAACTGCCTTTGTCCCTCATTCCTGGGAAGGAGCCTCTCAATTCTTGGGATTTCCCAAGAGACAGAGGTGTTTCTGTTGTTCATGAGCGCCTGAGATCACACCTGAGGTTATGCTAATGAGCTGAGTCAGGAGGGGGGCTGGTCACCAGAAGGACCAATCAGGGAAGTGGAGGGGTGGGGCTTGAGCCAGCCCCACCTCCAGGGAGGAGAGGAATAGAGATGCAGTTTAATCATGACCGCTCTATGTGTCTCTTCATTCAGCTGGTCTTGACCTGTAGCCTTTATAATAAGACTGTAATTGTAAGTACAGCATTTTCCCAAGTTCTCTGAGTCATTCTAGTGAGTCACCAAGCCAGAGGGGTTGCAGGAGCCCCCAGATTTGTAGCCAGCCCAGTAAAAGTACGGTAGCCTGGAGACCCCACTGGTGGCTGGCGTCTGAGGTGAGGCTGCTCTCATTGGGAACAGTGTTCTCTGCCTCGTGGGGTCTGTGCTCTGGGTGGTTAGTGCCGGGTTTGAATATCAGCACTCTCTGGGTGGTTACTTCCAGGTTTGAATATCAGCACTCCAGCAGCGTCCGAATGACAGTGCTCCCCCTACTCAGAGTCATCCGTGATTCCTCCCCTTCCCTCTTCCCCCACATCCAAAGACAGAGTGAGTCCCACGAGCTCAACTTTCACATCTGTTCAGGACACAGCCACTTCTCTCCACTGCCCCAACTGGGTCCAGCCACCAGCACCTCTCACCTGAAATTATGGCCACCAGTGAAGCCTCCTCCCTGTCTCCCTGCTTTCCCCTCGCTTCTGGCTGCCTACTCTCCACACAGCAATTAAGTTCAGTTCAGTCGCTCAGTCGTGTCTGACTCTGCAACCCCATGAGTCACAGCACGCCAGGCCTCCCTGTCCATCACCAACTCCCGGAGTTCACTCAGACTCACGTCCATCGAGTCCGTGATGCCATCCAGCCATCTCATCCTTGGTCGTCCCCTTCTCCTCCTGCCCCCAATCCCTCCCAGCATCAGAGTCTTCTCCAATGAGTCAACTCTTCGCATGAGGTGGCCAAAGTACTGGAGTTTCAGCTTCAGCACCATTCCCTCCAAGGAAATCCCAGGGCTGATCTCCTTCAGAATGGACTGGTTGGCTCTCCTTGCAGTCCAAGGGACTCTCAAGAGTCTTCTCCAACACCACAGTTCAAAAGCATCAATTCTTCAGCGCTCAGCACAAGCCAGTTTGAAATCTCACGTGCCTGCCCCCTCCACCCTGGCGTTAAGGCAGAGTCTTTGCCAGATGGCCCTCACCTCCCTCCCTGACGTCACAGCCACCTCGTGTTCCCCTGCTCTGTCCCTTCGGCCACACTGGCTTCTCCGTGGCCCCAGATAAGCTCTGGCCTGCCTCAGGACTTCTGCTTTTCCCTTTGACCTGTAATGTTCTCATTCCTTACATTCAATCTGAAAGGCCACCTCCTCCAAAAAGCCTTCCCTGATTACCTTCTATAAAACTGCCTCCCCTGCTGCCTCCCCCACCTCCTCTCCCTGGCTTGACTCTTGTTTGTAGCCTGAAGAGCCTGAGAGGTGGCGTCTTGTTCTGTTGTTCACTGTCCTGCTCCCTTAATGGAACGGCACCATTGAGGACAGGGCCACATCTGCTCTGTCTGCTGCTGTCCTCCCAGCACTCGACTCAACAAATGACAGTCAAACGAATGAAGAAACAGGTGCCACCAAGAAAGCTGGTCAGACGCTGGGAAGGGTATTGTACCGAGGACGTGGTGTCTCACTGAATCTTTTGCTTTGCCGCGGGTTGTTCTAAAGATGTATTCACAGGGATGTGGAAAGAAGCACAAGAGGGCCAAACAGTTCAAACAGTTTGAGTGAAAGGGAAAGAAATGTTTTCTTAGTGGGTAACCGACAGACGCTCTGAAAGCAAAATGTGCCAGGTCACTCACTCTAGAAGTTACTGAGAGGTTAAAGGCAAAAGAGACAACTGGGGAAAATTCACAGAACATGGACTTTCCCGCCATTTTGGGTGAGGGATGGCCTCCCTCTGAGCCTCAGTTTTGTATCTGTACAATGGGCAGGATGCTGACAATGCCTCCTGACCTGCGTCCCAGGGCCGCTGTGAGGGTCTGTGAAAGGCAGATGGAAGCAGGCCTGTCAGCTGCTACTCAGTCCACCCCTGTGCTAACGCCCACCGGGACAGGAGCGCCAGGGCATTCAGGTGAGAAACAAGGCCAGGGCTTCCCTGGTGGCTCAGCGGTGAAGAATCCACCTGCCGATGCGGGGAACGTGGGTTGCACCCCTGTTCCAGGAGGACCCTACGTGCCACAGAGCAACTAAGGCCGTGCACCACCACTGCTGCGCCTGTGTTCCGGAGCCCAGGAGCCTCAGCTACTGAAGTACGATCTGCATACTGAAGTATGCGCTATATACGTTCCCTAGAGCCCGCGCTCCACAAGAGGAGCCACCCAGTGAGAAGGCTTCACACGGCAGCTAGAGAGTGGCCCCCACTGCCGCAGCTGGGGAAAAGCTCACAGCGATGAAGATCCAGCACAGTGAAACACAAATAAATACGTATTTTTTAAAAAAGAAATAAAGTCAGTATCAAGTGGATCTCTAGGAATAATGGCCAATTTTTTCTCTGTCAGGAAAGATGCTGAAGGAAGAGACTTTGCTGAATCAGAGGAAAATGCTAAACCAAGTTGTCACACTTTGTGGGGCCAAGTTTTCTCATTCAATCATCCCCTCAGCAACTCTGAAATCCTGGGCACAGTCCTGGAGCCCAGCCTGGGCCCTGACATGGGACCCCAGGCAGGTGGTCTCCCCCATCCCCGGATGCTGAGGTCCCTGTTGGCTGACCTGCCGGGGCTACTGCGAGTCAGGGTCCCCCTCAGTGGGTGGCAGCTGGACTATCGGAGCTCAGTGTGGGGTAAGAGTTTGGCAAAGGCACTTCCAAATATCTCTGCAAGTGTGCTCCTGTCTGCCTTTGCCTAAATCGCAAAAATGTACTCACCTGTGACTCTCCTCCTTTCTACCCACATCTTGACTGTCACTCTCTCTGTTTACTTCCCCATGGCCACCATGAAGTCCAGGCTACCAGGATGACTGCACCAGCCTCCCAGCTGTTCCACTGTCGCCCCCAGCTCCCACCCCTCTATTCACGCCACAGAAGCAGCCAGATCATTCCTATTTGAAACAAATACTCAAGACATGGAAGCAACTTAAATGTCCACTGACAGAGGAACGGATAAAGAAGACGTGGCACATATTATACAATGGACTAACTCAGCCACTTAAAAGAATGAAACGATGCCAGCTGCAGCAGTGGATGAACCTAGAAATTGTTATATGACTGAAATAAGTCAAGTAGCGAAGAAGAAATATCCTAGAACATCCCTTATATGCAGAATCGAAAAAAGAAATGATACAAAAGAACTTACTTACAAAACAGAAGCAGAGCCACAGACTTAGAGAACCAGCTTACGGCTACCAGCAGGGAGGACGGAGGAAGGGATAGTTGGGGAGTTTGGGATGGACGTGTACCCACGGCTATATTCAAAATGGGTCACCAACAAGGACCTGCTATACGGCACAGGGAATTCTGCTCGATGTTTCGTGGAAGCCTGGATGGGAAGGGAGTTATGGGGGGATGGATATGTGTAGACATATGGCTGAGTCCCTTTGCTGTCCGCTTGAAACTATCACAACACTGTTAACTGGCTACATACCAATACAAAACAAAAAAGTATTCTTTTAAAAAAGTCTGCCATCCTCCTTCCAACAAATTAAAAAAGAAAAAAAAAAAGCAGGGCACGTCCACCTTTGGCAGATCTTTAATCCTTCCCCACTACCGCCTTTTACTTCTCCATCTAAACTTACCTGCCCATTTCCCAGCTCCCCAAACCCCGTCATCTGCTGAGGCTAATCTGATCAGAGAGTTTCGACAATGGACAGGCATGTCCGAGGCTTACTAGACCACTCCANGGCACCATTGAGGACAGGGCCACATCTGCTCTGTCTGCTGCTGTCCTCCCAGCACTCGACTCAACAAATGACAGTCAAACGAATGAAGAAACAGGTGCCACCAAGAAAGCTGGTCAGACGCTGGGAAGGGTATTGTACCGAGGACGTGGTGTCTCACTGAATCTTTTGCTTTGCCGCGGGTTGTTCTAAAGATGTATTCACAGGGATGTGGAAAGAAGCACAAGAGGGCCAAACAGTTCAAACAGTTTGAGTGAAAGGGAAAGAAATGTTTTCTTAGTGGGTAACCGACAGACGCTCTGAAAGCAAAATGTGCCAGGTCACTCACTCTAGAAGTTACTGAGAGGTTAAAGGCAAAAGAGACAACTGGGGAAAATTCACAGAACATGGACTTTCCCGCCATTTTGGGTGAGGGATGGCCTCCCTCTGAGCCTCAGTTTTGTATCTGTACAATGGGCAGGATGCTGACAATGCCTCCTGACCTGCGTCCCAGGGCCGCTGTGAGGGTCTGTGAAAGGCAGATGGAAGCAGGCCTGTCAGCTGCTACTCAGTCCACCCCTGTGCTAACGCCCACCGGGACAGGAGCGCCAGGGCATTCAGGTGAGAAACAAGGCCAGGGCTTCCCTGGTGGCTCAGCGGTGAAGAATCCACCTGCCGATGCGGGGAACGTGGGTTGCACCCCTGTTCCAGGAGGACCCTACGTGCCACAGAGCAACTAAGGCCGTGCACCACCACTGCTGCGCCTGTGTTCCGGAGCCCAGGAGCCTCAGCTACTGAAGTACGATCTGCATACTGAAGTATGCGCTATATACGTTCCCTAGAGCCCGCGCTCCACAAGAGGAGCCACCCAGTGAGAAGGCTTCACACGGCAGCTAGAGAGTGGCCCCCACTGCCGCAGCTGGGGAAAAGCTCACAGCGATGAAGATCCAGCACAGTGAAACACAAATAAATACGTATTTTTTAAAAAAGAAATAAAGTCAGTATCAAGTGGATCTCTAGGAATAATGGCCAATTTTTTCTCTGTCAGGAAAGATGCTGAAGGAAGAGACTTTGCTGAATCAGAGGAAAATGCTAAACCAAGTTGTCACGCTTTGTGGGGCCAAGCTTTCTCATTCAATCATCCCCTCAGCAACTCTGAAATCCTGGGCACAGTCCTGGAGCCCAGCCTGGGCCCTGACATGGGACCCCAGGCAGGTGGTCTCCCCCATCCCCGGATGCTGAGGTCCCTGTTGGCTGACCTGCCGGGGCTACTGCGAGTCAGGGTCCCCCTCAGTGGGTGGCAGCTGGACTATCGGAGCTCAGTGTGGGGTAAGAGTTTGGCAAAGGCACTTCCAAATATCTCTGCAAGTGTGCTCCTGTCTGCCTTTGCCTAAATCGCAAAAATGTACTCACCTGTGACTCTCCTCCTTTCTACCCACATCTTGACTGTCACTCTCTCTGTTTACTTCCCCATGGCCACCATGAAGTCCAGGCTACCAGGATGACTGCACCAGCCTCCCAGCTGTTCCACTGTCGCCCCCAGCTCCCACCCCTCTATTCACGCCACAGAAGCAGCCAGATCATTCCTATTTGAAACAAATACTCAAGACATGGAAGCAACTTAAATGTCCACTGACAGAGGAACGGATAAAGAAGACGTGGCACATATTATACAATGGACTAACTCAGCCACTTAAAAGAATGAAACGATGCCAGCTGCAGCAGTGGATGAACCTAGAAATTGTTATATGACTGAAATAAGTCAAGTAGCGAAGAAGAAATATCCTAGAACATCCCTTATATGCAGAATCGAAAAAAGAAATGATACAAAAGAACTTACTTACAAAACAGAAGCAGAGCCACAGACTTAGAGAACCAGCTTACGGCTACCAGCAGGGAGGACGGAGGAAGGGATAGTTGGGGAGTTTGGGATGGACGTGTACCCACGGCTATATTCAAAATGGGTCACCAACAAGGACCTGCTATACGGCACAGGGAATTCTGCTCGATGTTTCGTGGAAGCCTGGATGGGAAGGGAGTTATGGGGGGATGGATATGTGTAGACATATGGCTGAGTCCCTTTGCTGTCCGCTTGAAACTATCACAACACTGTTAACTGGCTACATACCAATACAAAACAAAAAAGTATTCTTTTAAAAAAGTCTGCCATCCTCCTTCCAACAAATTAAAAAAGAAAAAAAAAAAGCAGGGCACGTCCACCTTTGGCAGATCTTTAATCCTTCCCCACTACCGCCTTTTACTTCTCCATCTAAACTTACCTGCCCATTTCCCAGCTCCCCAAACCCCGTCATCTGCTGAGGCTAATCTGATCAGAGAGTTTCGACAATGGACAGGCATGTCCGAGGCTTACTAGACCACTCCAGAGAGCGGAGTAAAACCCATGCACTAATGCACACTTACTACGTGAAGCTCGGAGAACACAGAGAATCCACATCACCCATTCCCTTGTAACTAACCTACAGACGACACTTGGACAGAAGCTTTCAAAGCTTCCCCCTCCTTTCCCGGGAGGGACGCAGACGGTGGCAATGTGGGCACTGTGGCACGTCAGCAGGGAGGGGTGCTGGTGGAGACGGCTGTCTGCTATCAAATGCCCTGGCGTGCCCGACTCTGTGCGACCTCCTGGACTGTAGCCCGTCAGGCTCCTCTGTCCGTGGGATTCTCTAAGGCAAGAATACTGGAGTGGGCTGCCATTTCCCACTCTGGGGGGATCTTCCTGATCCAGGGATCAAACCTGCCTCTCCTGCATTGGCAGGCAGATTGTTCACCATCGAGCCATCTGGGAAGCCCCAAGTGCCCTGGCGTGACTGCTGATTCCACCGAGCCCTGCACACACCCACCCCGTGGAAGGACGAGGTCTCTGCTCGTTGCAAGTGAAGTGGCAGCCCATAGCCATGGAGAGAGCTCCCAGGCAGCCCCCAGGCAAAGGGGCTGTGTCTCCTAATGCTTGTGAACGAGTGGGCATTCATGAAGCTCCAGGAAGGTCCTCTGTGAGATTCCAGGCCCTTCTGCCATTCCAGGCCCCACGGAGGCTGAGCCAAGGCCCTCCCCACAGGGCTCTCCCTTCTCAAGTCCCTGAGTCAATAATACCCCCTCGGTGTGGCTGACCTCAGTCACATAATAATTGGAAAATAATCTGATGGTGTTAAAAGATACTGAAGAGTAAATGACTGAAAGGAGAGCTGTGTAACCGGCCCAGGAACGTGGGTCTTTATCTCAAAAGGACATGGGCTAGCCCAAGTGCCCCTCTGTTTTAGTGGAATGTCAGGGCGAGGTAAAGCGGCAACGCGCAGGCCCTGCAGGACATAAGGGAAAAGTCACAGCCACAGGAAATGTGTCCAAACCGCAGCTTCCCGTCTGCTTCTTGCTTCCTCTTCCTCCCCCGCTACCTGCACGTCCACAGGGGTCGAGGAGAGAAGTGTCGGTTTTGGGAGGGGCTAGCGAGGCCAGGGTGGCTGACTTTACAGACAGGTGGCTTGCAACCCAGGGGTTTCCTAAGCGGGGCTGCTGTCGGCGCTGAAGTGTAAATGGGATGCAGAGCGCCCCAGGTGAACCAGGGGTCTCAGTCTCACGCTCACCTGTCTCCTGGGCCGTCCTCAGTCCACGCTCCAGGTGCAGGAAGCCTACAAGCAAAGACCAGAAAAGCCTGTCAGAGGGGCCTGTGTTTCCTGGGTTCCAGACCGGTGGCCAGGGATCTGAATCTGACTGTTTGAAATTTAGTATTTGCTTAAAATTTCATATTTGAGCTGGTCCCGGTATTTAGAAACCGAGGATGGTGGATGATAACGGTGAGCGCTCAGTCACGCCCGACTCTTTGCCACCCCCAGTCCAGTAGCCCAGGAAGTGCCTCTGTCCATGGGATTTCCCAGGCACAAGCAGTGGAGCGGGTTGCCATTTCCTTCTCAAGGGGATCTTCCCTACCCAGGGATCAAACCCGCCTCCTCTGCATCTCTAGCGGATTGATTCTTTCAGGCAGACTCTTTACCGCTGAGCCGCCGGGGAAGCCCAGAAGCTGAGGGACTGCGCCATCTTTCCGATTGCTCCCAGGAGAGCTGCACTCTGGGCCACGTGGGGAGAGGACGGAGATGGGCCGGGCTGTCCTCTTGGCCCTGCCGGGCTCCCTACCCGATCTTTCCCTTCTGTGCTCCAGACACACAGACTGAGAATCCCGGGGCAGACGGGGGAGGGGGCGGGGCGGAGATCCCAGGTCCATCACTTGGAGTAATCAAGGGAGAGAAGACTGAATCCGATTCCAGGTGAAGCTGGGGTCCGGGGTCCTGCCGGTCCCTCCCCAGAATCTCTCTCTAGTGCCTCTGCTCTGCGGCTCTGGGGGGCTGCAGGAGGCAGGGTCTTGAGAGCCTCATAGAGGACCTCTGGACAAAGCTGTGGGCAGCAGTGGTGCAGCTCCCCGGGGGGAGGAAAAGGCTCATCACTGCCACCCTGCATCTGGAAGCAGGTGAGGGAAGAAATAGTTTCCAGGCCCAGGCACAGCACCGGCTGCAAGGAAAGACCCCTGGTGGGAGCTCTCACCTGTGGGCAAGGCACACAGCCAGCCTAAGGGGACCCCCAGGGGGACAGCTGGAAGACTAAATACTTCAGCAGCTCCCTGCCTCTCACTCTAGGGCTTTCCAGGGCTCCCCACCGGCAGAGCCAACAGGAAGCTGGGGGGGCGGGTGGTGCTGAACGGATGCAGCCCTCCAGGTCCCCTTCCAGCACAGCAGGGGGATAAGGGCGGCCAGCGGGTCTCCAGGGGTGAATGGCAGGTGTCCAGCACAGCAGCCCTGCCTCCTGCTCCCCTGCCCTGTTCACAAACTGGATCCATATCTAAGCCAAGGCTGACCAGGTCCTTCAAGGTGTCAGAAGCTCAGTTCCATTCCAACAGCTATTAGCTGTCCCCAGTTGTGCCAGAGCCTCTCTGTTCTGCTCACCTGGCCTTGCCTGAATTTTCTGCCCCTCCTCTAGCTGCCTCCCTATCCCCTGGCACCTGGAGCTCCGTCCACCAACAAGTTCAGGGCCCTGAGCTCCCATCGCCACCCCAACCTCTCCCTACAGAGCCAGGCTGTGCTCTTCCCGGAAAGACAGCCCAGCCCAGGGTTCCCAGAGATCGGGGCTCAGAGCTGCAGGGGATCCACCGGCACGAGGCTGACACAGAGCTCCAATCCCCAAACCTCTTCTGGGAAAGACATGAGCCTCGCAAGGGGCAGCCACCTGCAGGGTTTCGTGGAAGCCGGAGCAGCCAGAAGGGACCTGGAGGATCACCTGCTCTATTCAGAGGGAGAAACCGAGGCCAGGAGAAGCAGGAGGCTTGCCCTGGTCACACGGCCAGAAGGTGGCAGAGCCCATGTCGTGCTGTCCTGCCTCCCAGTCTGGGACACACGAGGGCCCTGCCGAGTCAGGAGATGGGTGTCAGGCTCAGTTTCCTCGATAACAATTTCCCTAAGGAACACCAGCATTAAGGGATCCTGGTTCATCCTCTCCTCATCCCAAATCTGTGAGGCAGAGGAAGATGAGCCCCAGAGGAGTTGTCTGCTGGCCTTAGGCCAGCACAGCAGGTGAGGTCTGTCACCGGGCAGCAACATCAATGACAATAATGTTAAAAACAAGAGCTGCCAACTAGGATGTTCTTTCCAAGCTGGCCCTTGTGGAGGGCCTCACACACATCATCCCAGGAAATGTTTTGTTGGTGTTGAGAGTTTAACTTTTTCTAACTTTGGTTAGAATGTGGAGGGTATATATATTTCCAGCTTTACTGAGATATAATTGATGTATAACATTATGTAAGTTAAAGGTGCACGTGTCATTAGATACACATATATTGCAAAACGATGATCACTGTAGCAATAGCTAATATCTGCATCCTGTCACACAATTATCATTTCTTTCTTCTGCTTGCTTAGCAACTTTCTGGCATATATACCCCATAGTTTTAACTAGACAGGACTTGTTTTTGTTAGCTGCTAAGTCATGTCCAACTCTTTGCAACTCCCATCAATTGTAGCCCACCAGGCTCCACTGTCCATTGGATTTCCCAGGCTAGCCTATTGGAGTTGGTTACCAATTTCTCTCCAGGGGATCATTCCAACCCAGGGATCGAACCCACATCTCCTGCATGGCAGGTGGATTCTTTACCATTGAGCCACCTGGGAAGCCCCTAGCTATGGGTTGTTTACCAGGTTCCTGACTATTTAGTTCCACACACTCATTTTCTGAGCCTCTGTGGGCCTCTCCCTGACATTCAGCCCACGTGAGGCAGAAAGCAGAATCAGTCACCGGTCATGGCGAGTGCCCTTCGGTGATGTTCTAGGGGCCTCCCCAGGCTGGGCTAGGCCCACCTGCTCCCCACTCAAGGCCTTGAACTCACGCACACGGTGGCCAGGGCCCAGGCTGGACTCACGAGCAGGCAGCCAGGACTGCCTCACGAGTGGTGCCCTGTCTTCCCCAACAGGGACCGCGACGATGAAAGACTGATGAATCCGTCCTCGCTGGTGAATCTTTAATTACGGAAGAAAGCAAACCCCAGCCCCCGGCCCAGGCAGGCCTGCAGGGAGGGTGGCAGTTGGGTATCACCAGTGTTAACATTTTGTCCACATGGACACAGCTATGAACCCTGCATGCACGTTTCCTTGTCCATAAATAACGGTGAAAGAGTAGGATGAGGGGTGACTGGTGGGAAAACTGCCAGACTCCCAGCCCAGGAAGTTCTGCAGAGACATGAGGATGAGCGAGACTAGGTACACAAGGCCTGGGGCAGGTCCGGGCACAGGGGCAGAAGGTGTGGAAGCCTGAAGGCCGACAACTGTCAGTCTAGGACTCCTGCACGCTTACACGTCAGGTGACCGCACCGTGCATCCCAGATCCTCTTACAGTGAACCAGCAGAGACAGAGCTGAGCTCGGAGCATGGTCCCAACTCCAACCTCAGGTCAATGGCCCTGGAGAGCAGGGCGAATGTGGGACCGTTGCTGTTTAGGTGCTCAGTCGTGGCTGACTCTTTTACAATCCCCATGGACTGTAGCCCACCAGGCTCCTCTGTCCATGGGATTTCCCAGGCAAGAATATTAGAGTGGGTTGCTGTTTCCTCCTCCAAGGGATCTTCTCAGATCAGGGATCAAACCCATGTCTCCTGCACTTCAGGCGGATTCTTCACCACTGAGCCACCTGGGAAGCCTGCCCGTGGGATTACTCACAACCCAATTCCACCCAATTTTACAAGCCAGGCCATAAAGAGAAATGAAGGCCTGGGTTCAAACCTCTACCTCATCGTCTACTTGTCCATGTTCTCGAGCAAGTCACTTCTACCTCCCACGACTCAGTTCTCTCTTCCATAATACGGGAACAGAAATAGCCCCTGGAGAGAGCTGTGATGGAGACAAAATGAGAGGATGCAGGGGGAAATATAGAGGGCTGGCACACGTGTGCCTGGCGCAAGGTGAGTTCTTCATAAGCATTAATAATAACGAAGAAGAATGAACCAGTAGCTCTGCTCTCAAACTGCTTACAAACTACTGGGGGTCTCACACTGGCTAAGAATGAAACTCACAAGAAAGATGAAGGGTAAAACAACACGACAAAACATCCGGAAAGGGAACTCAGGGCGGGGGCATCGTTTTGATTTAGAGGCAGCAATCGTGGTGGGGGAGGGCTTCCTGGAAGAAGGGACCTGGAAAACACACCTCCAAGTGCTTCCATGTTTTTGTGAGCTCAGGGAGATTAGTATCTCCTCAGGTGAGAGGCCACCCCCATCCTGAAGTCCCTTTTCAGCAGACTGGGCATCAGTGAGATTCTAGTGTATACCTGGTTCTCAGTGCCACCACTGCATGGCCAATGAAGTCACAAAGCATTGGCTCGCAGGGCCCTCAGACTTTCTAATACACGTCCTGCCTCTTCCAGGAATCTCCCCAGGACTGCTTCAGCCCACGTGGATCTCACGCTTTTCACAGGGCATCAGCAGCCAAAGCCCAAACCGCACGCCCTAACGGCCTGCAGGCCGGGGAGGAGGCCTGGATTCTGGTCCCAGCTCAGCCCCCTGCTCCCTGTGAGATGCTGGCCAAGAGCCAGGTCTTTCCAGTGGTCATGTACGGATGTGAGAGCTGGACTGCAAAGAAGGAAAGCGCCGAGGGATGGACGCTTTCCAACTGTGGTGCTAGAGAAGACTCTTGGGAGTCCCTTGGACTGCAAGGAGATCCAACCAGTCCATCCTAAAGGACATCAGTCCTGAATATTCATTGGAAGGACTGATGCTGAAGCTCCAATACTTTGGCCACCTGATGCAAAGAACTGACTCATCAGAAAAGACCCTGATGCTGGGAAAGATAAGACTGGAGGAGAATTGGATGGCATCATGACTCAATGGACATGAGTCTGAGCAAACTCCAGAAGACTGTGCAGGATGGAGGAGTCTGGTGTTCTATAAGCCGTGGGGTCGCAGAGTTGGATACAACTTAGTGAGTGAACAGCAGCCATTCTCTGGGCTGTTGGTGAAACTGGGCCTCAGTTTCCTTGTCTGTGACCAAGGGGTTGGGCTAGATTAGGATCCCCCTGAATAAACTCTCTAGGGAAGCACTAGCCTTTTCAGACGCTCCCTAGAACAGAGGACCGCGGTTCACACCTTAGCCCCTCCCACCCTTGTCTATTTCACAAAGCGGTGAACAAGCGAGGCTCTGATAAGTACTGCAACCCACTCCAGAGTTCTTGCCTGGAGAATCCCAGGGACAGGGGAGCCTGGTGGCTGCCGTCTGTGGGGTCGCAGAGTCGGACACGGCCGAAGTGACTTAGCAGCAGCAACACAGAAACTGACTGACTTGGTTCTGCCTGACGCAGCATTTACCAAACTTGACTTTCAGACTCTTTTGAGGGAGCAATGTCTGTTTGCTGTTGTTCAGTCACTACGCTGTGTCCGACTCTTTTACGACCTCGTGAACTGTAACCTGCCAGGCTCCTGTCCATGGGATTTCCCAGGGAAGAGTACTGGAGTGGGTTGTCATTTCCTTCTCCAGGGGATCTTCCAGATGCCGGAGGATTGAACCGGGGTCTCCTGCTTTGCCAGGTGGATTCTTTACCGCTGAGCCACCAGGGAAGCCCTTTCTGATACAATGTTGGGTTAGGTACCCGCTCAAACTGTACCCATGGAGTTGATCCTATCTGAGCTGGAAGGAGGATGGAAATAGATGAAGTGTAAATAGGGCACTTTTCCAAGGGAGGAGAAGCAAAAGCAGAGTGATCATATCGCCCACAAATCTAGACATTTTGGGGCCCACAGCAGGCTACCCCCAAGTATGTCACAAGGGCATATTGATTATTTTGAATGTCGATTAACACCCACAAAACTAGCCTTTCTCAGAACCCACTTTGGGAATGCTGGCCTCAAAGAGCTCTCAGGTACCCTCCTGCTCTGTCAATAGGGGATTCAATAAGAGTCTGAGGTGTGGAATTTCACCCTCTGGGTAATTGCTCCAAAATGTCTGCAATTTCTGGCCAAGACGGGAGGGCACCCTCCTCCAGCTCCCATGGCAGGTGCCGTGTCTGGGTCTTGCCCTGCAACCATGGGTGTATCTCCTCCAGCAGAGGACCATAAGCTCTTGAGAGAGTCACCACGTCTGGACACCAGTGTGTTCCAGGGCTTGACAAGCTCAGTGCCTGAAACACACAGTGTGTTTTCAATAAATATGTTTGAGTACAGGGGTGATGTTTAAAATATTTTGCAAGGGGTGTGTACCAAGAGGGACATGAGCACCTATAGGTGCCTGTCAGTCAAACACCAGCCTGCTGGAACGAAGGAATGAATGAATGAATGATAAGGCCTGCATGAGAGAACATAATTATTAACGAGAGAAAAAAAGCACTGTCTAAGACAAAGCCCAGACTTTTTTTTTTTTTTTACATT
Organism: Oreotragus oreotragus; assembly: GCA_006410675.1. Lineage (NCBI taxonomy): Eukaryota > Metazoa > Chordata > Mammalia > Artiodactyla > Bovidae > Oreotragus > Oreotragus oreotragus. Next base: position 158,373 of record SJYX01018695.1, read on the forward strand.
TTTTTTCCCCTTCTGTGTTTTTCTGGCTTGTCTATTTAGATCTGGGTGGTGGGGGCTGGGTGGTACGAAGATGACCGCTCCTCCAGAGCCCCAGGTAGGAGCCAAGGCCAGAGGAAAAAGTGGGCTTTCCTGTGTCTTCAACAGAGCTGGCAGCAGGTTCAGCATTTCAAATATCCTTCTGAAATCTGAATCCAAAACAGAGCATTTTTTCAAGTAAATAATACCCTTGAATTCCGTGGCTGCAGGAGGCACCACAGCCCTCCGGATTTCAGAGATGGGGCAGCGTAGGGAGCTGTCGAAGCATAGCGCACCCCAAACCTGGGTCTCCTGGCTCCCCCAGACTGCCTGTCTTCCAGGGGTGAGAAGAACGGGCACACTTCAGGCCTTAGAGCAGCTAAGAGACATTTTTCTCTGATCGGACCTGCTAATGCCACAGGGAAATTCAGGAAGGCTTCACCCTGGGGGTGGTCATGGGCTTTGGGAGCCCTGGGTCAAGGGAGGGTGGGGTTGGAAAAGATGGGGTGGAGGAGTCTGGTGGCGGCAGGTAAGATTAGAATGGGCCAGGGTCCTCTCCAAGTGACAAGCAGCACCTGACGCCGCTGAGCTCGGCTTGGCACGGCTTCAGATTTCCATATTGGTTTCTCTCCTGCATCAGGATTTGAAGCAGATACCCGCTGGCTTGAGTTACAGAATCCGGCTCACAGCTTCCTGACCCCTGGCTTCTGGGAGGCTTGCAGAGGAGGTGTGAGTGCTTGGGGAGGGGAGCAGGCCCGGGGCACATTCAGAGGCCACAGGAGAGAGAAAGGTCAGGGAAATGCCTCTGTGAGGAGTGATGCCCACACCCACAGCCCCTCCAGGGGTGACCCCTCTCCACCATCATCCTGTGCTGTCCAGGCACACTGCGGGGAAACTAGTCTGTATGTGGTCTCCGCGTAATTCTGTCTCACCCCTAACACCTGCCCAACCTCCCTCTAAGCTCTTTCCTAACCAGACCTGCAGCCCTCCACCAGTGGGAAGCAATGTCCACCCCGAATCTAACCAGCAGTTTGCCGCCGCCTTCTTTTTTTAAAAGTATTTTTATGGCTACTTTCTATTTATAACAGCTGTTACCATTTTTTCCCACTTATGGCAGCAATAAAGTTTCATTTGCCAGCATCAGGGTCTGTTCCAATGAGTACCTGATGCTGGGAAAGACTGAGGGCATGAGGAGAAGGGGGCAACAGAGGATGAGACAGGTAGCATCACTGACTCAACGGACATGAGTCTGAGCAAACTCCAGGAGACAGTAAAGGACAGGGAAGCCTGGCGTGCTGCAGTCCATGGGGTTCCAAGGAATTGGACGTGACTTAGCACCTAAACAACAACAAGGTTTCATTTTGGTTTTTTGAAAAAGTGAGTTCGTTTGAATAAAAAGACAAACTACTTTTCAGGACAGGTGATCTCGTGTACACGTGAGGAAGGGGCATGTCAATGACTGGAGTCTGGGCAACTTTCATCTAGTCCAACCTGCCCACATCACAGATGGAAACACTAAGTCCAGAGGGCAGGGGCCTTCCCCAGGCACACACAGCCAGTTAATAGCAAGGGCTGGGATGACGAACTCAGGGTCTTTTTGTTGGCCCATCTCTTCCTTGTGCAGCCAGGCTGTGAAGATCTCCCTGAGAGTGGTCCTCACCAGGGAGGGGGAATGTGCCCTCATAGACCTGTTGCCTCCAGGGTACTGGGGCCCTGAAGAGGCTGGACCCGAGCTGTATTCATCTCTCTACCCCTCAGCCAAGCACAGAACTGGTGTTCAGTGAGAATGTGGTCACAGGGATGGATGGGTGGATGGTGGATGGATGGGTAGATGCGTGGATGGGTAGAAAGTTCAGTGGGTGGCTGGCTGGAACGGCTGAAGAGACAGAAAAGTGGATAGACGGGAGAGAAGGGAAAGGACGGGAGAGAAGGGGACGGACTGGAGAGGAGGGGACGGACGGGAGAGAAGGTGACGGATGGAGACATTAATGAATTAATTCTGTGGCTGATGACTTACACTCTCCCTCCCCACTTCACCCATCCAATGGTATCCATTGTTAGAGAAATAGCAGAAATTTCTGTAAGACAAAGAAATTCATGGTGCAATTTCAGATACCGTGACAGACTGGTAGAGATAACGACCCTTTCCCTGTCCCCATTTCCCCAGTAAGACTTGGAGGCAAAAGTGAGTGACACTGCCCAGGGAGCCCAGAATCTCAAGTTTTCATTTTGTTTTAGTCTATGACCTTGGATGAACTTGGGCTTCTCTGGTGGGTCAGCTGGTAAAGAATTTGCCTGCAATGTGAGAGGCCTGGGTTTGACCCCTGGGTTGGGAAGATCCCCTGGAGAAGGGAAAGGCTACCCACTCCAGTATCAGGATCCTGGAGAATTCCATGGACTCTATAGTCCATGGGGTCGCAGAGAGTGGGACACGACCGAGAGACTTTCACTTTCACTTTGGATGAATTCACTCCCTATGCTGGCCCTCTCTTTTTTCTGTGTAAAATGGGTGAGGGGTTATGAGTCAAATGAATCCTGCTATCTCAGGATCCTGTGACCCACCTCCCTCCCCCGCCCCAAGACCCATCAGAGGCCGAAGCCTTCCCAAGCATGACCAACACCGCCAGTAGGAACAGCATCCTTCAGTCAGACTTGTTTTTTCTTAGACAGGAGCTATGCTCAGTCACTCAGAGCATCCTTCAGTCAGACTTGGTTTTTCTCAGACAGGAGCTACGCTCGGTCACTCAGAGCATCCTTCAGTCAGACTTGGTGTTTCTCAGACAGGAGCTATGCCCGGTCACTCAGAGAATTCTTCAGTCAGACTTGGTTTTTCTTAGACAGGAGCTATGCTCAGTCACTCAGAGCATCCTTCAGTCAGACTTGGTTTTTCTTAGACAGGAGCTATGCTCAGTCACTCGGTTGTGTCTGACTCTTTGGACCCCATGGACTGTAGCACATCCGGCTCCTCTGTCCTCCACCATCTCTCTGAACTTGCTCAGACTCATGCCCATTGAGCCAGTGATGCCATCCAGCCATCTCATCCTCTGCCACTCCCTTCTCCTCTTGCCTTCAATCTCCCCCAGCATCCGAGTCTTCTCCAACAAGTCAGTTCTTCGCATCAGGTGCCCAAAGTATTGGAGCTTCAGCATCAGTCCTTTCAAAAGACATTCAGGGCTGATTTCATTAGGACTGACCAGTTTGATCTCCTTGCTCTCCGAGGGACTCTGGCTAATACATAGGAAGCAGTGACTGTGAAGCCCACTGGTATATCCCATCACCTTTCGGTGTGATTTCTTAAGGCCCTGGAGCTCAGTCTCAGCCCTGTGGATGAAGGCACGGCCTCTCCAGAGTCCTCAGTGCAGGAGGACTACCCCAGCGAAGGATGGCCGTGCGGTCAAGTCATGCCATTTACAATGCCTGTGTGCAGACTTTACAGTGTACAACCACCTTTCACAGCCTTTATCATATTTCATCCTCACAACTGGTGTCAAGTTGGGAGAACTCTAAGCCCAATCTCTTTCTTGACTCCCTTCTGAAGAATAAAAACTATCATAATGACAGTAACTACTGATAGACAGTTGATCCTTGTCATTAGTGGTGGTTATGCTCTATAAAATCTCTACAAATGCTGAATGAGTGAACAGGGAACCACTACCCCAGGGGGAAATACAGGAACAGGTTCCTGCGAGCTTCAGTTGACAACATTCTCATCAGCTGATCCACACATAATCTTGATTTATGTGTGTTTCTACATATGCATCTTATTAGTACCTCCTGTTGATTAATCAACATTGGACTCATAGCCCACAGCACTATAACTCACATCTGAACAAAGCCTGTCTGACATATGTATTTTCTCCATAAGACCCAGCACAGCCTTCCTGGCTTAAACACACACCATGCTTGGGGGTCATTTAAACCAATGAAATCACCAAGAAAAAGTGCAAAAGCGTGAAAAGCGTGGCCACAAGTAGACCACAAGGAAGCACACTGGTTGACATGTGACAGCTGAAACACAAAAGCAGAGTGATTCCGACCCCATGGACTGTAGCTTAAACAGGCACCTCCCTCCATGGGATTCTCCAGGCAAGAGTACTGGGAGTGGGTTGCCATTTCCTTCTCCAGGGGAATCTTCCCAACCCAGGGATCGAACCCGGGTCTCCCGCATTGCAGGCAGACACTCTAAACTCTGCGCCACCAGGGAAGCCCTTTAAACCATCAAAATCACCAAGAAACAGTGCAAAAGCGTGAAAAGCATGGCCACAAGTAGACCACTAGGCACTGGTTGACTTGTGACAGCTGAAACACAAAAGCAGAGTGATACCCCGCTGAGCTTCAGCTGGAAACTTGCACGCTGGATGACTCAGAATTTTGACCATGCCTCACATTTCTGCCCATGACTGCAAAAGCACCGCTGAGTACTGATTTGGGAGGTTACAAATCAAGTGTAGTCAGTAGACGAATGAGTCTGTGATGCGTGCTATCCCATGTCCCAGGCCCTTCGGGTGCTGGGGGCGTGCAGCCCCCTCCCCCAGGACCGACCCTTCAGGCATTGCACAGCCCCACCACCCAGCGATGCTTACTCTGAGGAGGGATGGTTCTGTCTCTTATACACATCTAGATGTGTATAAGAGACAGATATTAGAGTGGGTTGCTGTTTCCTCCTCCAAGGGATCTTCTCAGATCAGGGATCAAACCCATGTCTCCTGCACTTCAGGCGGATTCTTCACCACTGAGCCACCTGGGAAGCCTGCCCGTGGGATTACTCACAACCCAATTCCACCCAATTTTACAAGCCAGGCCATAAAGAGAAATGAAGGCCTGGGTTCAAACCTCTACCTCATCGTCTACTTGTCCATGTTCTCGAGCAAGTCACTTCTACCTCCCACGACTCAGTTCTCNGGACGCTTCCCCCTGGGGCCCACCTGCGTCCCTAAGCTTCATCTACATGCCCTCATTCTAGAAACAGTTTCTACATCAGGTTTCTTAAAACCCTGTTCATTTCCACCTTCCTGCCAAGTAAGCAGTTCAGCTCACAAACTATATTAATCCCTGGCATAAATTCATTCAAACAAAATATTGCCAAGCACCACAAAGGCAGAAATCCTCTTATGACCTACATGGGTATCGATGCTGTGCACTGAGGAAGGGCTGAGCCTCTTAGCACCGATTGTCAACACACCCGAATCCCAGAGCAAAGAGTCCAACCAGGGCCAGAGGACAGGCCTGAGGGACACACCACACCCCCAGGACAGAATGCCACTTGCCCTGGCAGGAGGTGGGCACTGCTCTTTGCCTACTGGTTTCAAAGGATCTGGGCTTCCCAACAAAAAGTGTGAAAATGGGATTTCCCAGGTAGCGCAGTGGTATACAATCTTGGGTCGGGAAGATCTCATGGAGATGGAAAAGGCGATCCACTCCAGTATGCTTGCCTAGCAAATCCCATGGACAGAGGAGCCTGGCGGGCTGCATTCCCGCAGAGTCGGACACGACTGAAAGATTGAGCGTGCACGCACGCAGTCATGCACTTCATAGGATCCTCATAAACAAAGGAGGGCAGTACTTCAGGGCTGGATACTTGCAGTGGAAACCAGCTTCATGATCCTGACTAATTAACTTCCTCGAATACAAATACTGCACTTAAGACTGTATAAAACACATTCACATAGATAGCTGACTCCACCTCCCTCCAGCTGAGAGGCAGGTGGTGATACCAACCTAGTCTAGAGATGAGGAAAGCGAGGCTCACGGGAGGGGAGTCACTTGCTTGCTGTCACACAGCTGGGCACGAGGCAGAGCAGGGATTTGATCCCATGTCTTTTGCCTCCTACATGCATGCTCGGTCATTAAGTCGTGTTTGACTCTTTGCAGCCCCATGGACTGGGGAGCCCGCCAAGCTCCTCTGTCCAGGGGATTTCCCAGGCAAGACTACAGGAGTGGATTGCCTCTTCCTTCTGCATGGAATATTCCCGACCCAAGGATCAAACCCACGTCCTCTGCGTAGGCAGGCAGGTTCTCTACCACTGAGCCACCTCGAGAAGGAATTTAGTCTCCAAAGGCAAGTCTTTCATCTGCTTCCACAGGTAGAGGAAGAACAGTTTCTTCCTCTGAGTTGGTCAATTGCAAGTTGGAGATTGTGTCTCAGCAGTAACAAAGCAGGAAAGGGGCAGCTCATAGTGGTGTACACAGACCCTACCCTGCACGGATCAGTTCTGCAGCCCAGCCCGCCACCCACCAGCTGCACATCCGGGAGCAGCTTACTTGCTCTTGGTGTCTGAGTTTTCTCCCCTGGAAATCCTTAAAGTAGTATCTGCCTCAGAGAGTGGTTCCAACCATTAAATGAGTCAATATTTGGAAAGTGCTTAGCGGCGAGTTTACCACTTAGTAAATGCTATATAAATATTTGTTTAAATTCAACAAAGTTAACCTAGGTATAAGTGAGAAGGGGAAAGTATTTGCCAAATCTGTTGTTGCCCCAAATTTTCTGTTTCTAATCCAGGTGAACTCCATGTTTACTTGTGTGATTAACATTACTATCAAGAGCCAAGTGAGAAGTCCATCTTTCCTACCAAGCAATTAGGTAGGGATGTGCGTGCTCGATCGCTCAGTCCTGTCCAACTCTTTGCGACCCCATGGACTGTAGCCCACCAGGTTCTTCTGTCCGTGGGGTTTCCCAGGCAAGAATACTGGAGAGGGTTGCCACTTCCTTCTCCAGGGGATCTGCCTGACCCAGGGTTCAAACCCACGCCTCCTGCATCTCCCACATTCCAGGCGGATTCTTTCCAAGCGAGCCACCAAGGAAGGCCTAGGTAGGAATGGAGTTGCTCTATAACTCTGTGTGTAAATACTATTTGCCTGTTTTACAGAGGAGGACCCCTGAGCTCACTGAGGTGACGGGACTTGTTCAAGGTACATAACTGGTAAGTGGCAAAGCCAGGAATCAAATCCAGTACACAGACGTCTGACTCCCATCTCATCAGTGATGCCCAAGCTCCTGCTAATGGAGACAGGCTCCTGGAGGCCCGGGCTTGGGGAAAGAAGGTCGCTGCCAGGGGGCTGCTGTGGACACGTGTGACAGACCATGCAGAGTGGCCTCTACTCCTGTCCCCAGAGGAGAATTTTGGGGTTCATGTACCCCACGAAAAACAGGCTCTGTCTCCTTAAAGAAGAGTACCAGGCCCCCTCTATTCTGGCAAGAAGGAGTCAAAGTGGCTCCATGTGAAATACAACTTCAGGATTAAAACTGCAGAACACTCTTTGGAAGGTACCAGAAGATTTAACATGGCTTGCTGTCTATTTCCTAATTTGTTTCTAACAGAAGTTTCAGGAAGGCTATATTTCTCACCCTAAGTGGTTTGTGCCCAAAGCTAAAATATCGTACCACATTCAGTGGAGAGAAGGGACCCTGAAGTTAATGTGAAGCAGGCCCGTGAGGTCTCCCACTGGGATCAGGAGACTTGGGTTCAAGGCCTGGCTCAGCCACTATCTTGCTGTGCAACCTCAGGAGAGTCCTTTCCTTCCCCGTGCTCACTCCACGAGCAGGGTTGTTGTCCAGTGTCTCAGCTGTGCCCACTCTGCGACCTCATGCACTGCAGCACACCAGGGCTCCCTCCTTCCCTATCGCCCAGTTTGCTCAAACTCACGTCCATTGTGTCAACGCTGCCATCCAACCATCAATGAGCAGTGGGGCAGTGGCCAAAGGCTGCAACCAGTCCAGAGACGACTTTTTGTTGTTGGCGTGGAGACAGCTTTAAAAATTAGCAAACTTAGGGCTTCCCTGGTGGTCCAGTCATTATTCTGAGGCCCCATGGGAAGAGGGACCTCACCTCTTCACCCTGGTTACCCCAAGGCCCAGGACATGGCAGGTGCATCCCAATGTTTTTGATGACTCCTGAGACAGAGCTGTCTGTGGAATGAGTCCTGCATGAGCCAGGGGGCCTGGCCTTGACTCTGCCCTGACACAGAGGGACATCTGACTCAGAAGAGTCCCCGTCCGTCTCCTGAGCTTCTCTTTTCACCTCTTAAGAGGGCGGGCCAGCTCTGCCAGGCCCCTTGTAGGTGGTTCAGGTGACAAGGTCCTCCAAAGGTCTGGCCACTGAGGGCCTGGCTTGGTGGCCCAGTGTCACTAGGCACTTGTGCTGTGACAGTCCAGTCGGCCTGCTGCCGCTGCTCCCCTGCCCGGCTCTCCTATGCCCCCTCTCCCCATGCTGGCTGGCCCCAGGGGCTCAGCACTGCCCCAGAGCCTGGCCTTGCTGGGGGCTGTGGGCTCCTGGGGAAATAAGGGCACTCCAATGCAGGGAACGATGTCTTTGTATGACTACTGACTGGGAGACTCGGGATAAGTCAGGGCTCCTTTGAAATGAAAATGATAAAAGACAAGGCTGTGCCGAGGCAGAGTGGGACCCGTGGCCCCAAGCCATGTGGCACCTGGTTCCTAACTGGCTCAGGAGAGCGCCCACTATCAGGCACTTATTACTTTAGTACTCTCAGTTCTATATTCTGTTGTGTAGCTGCTAAGTTGTGTCTGACTCTTTATGACCCCATGGACTGTAGCCTGCTCCTCTGTCCATGGGATTTCCCAGGCAAGAATACTGGAGTGGGTGGCCATACCCTAGGGGCATCTTCCTGATCCAGGAATCAGACCCTCTGCTTCTGCATCTCCTGCACTGGCGGCAAATGAGGCCATGTGACTGAATTATGGCCAACTCCCTGTTGCCTGGTGGTGGTGGCCACGTGTGAGACCCTGGTTTCCACGGTTTTAGTGTCTGCCACAGCACCATATCCCAAGGTGACCTCGCTGGGCTCCCACCAAACAGCCGGGGAGACATTACCAGACCCCACTCCCCACTAAAGAGGTGCCCTTTCCATGGCCTCTCACAGATTGTCCCCAAGCCCAACCAATAGAACAATCTCTCTAATGTGAAATAGAGCCCAGGACCTTCTCTTTGTGGCCTTGAGGAAACGTATTTTTGGGGGCACAGTGACATTAAAAAAAAGACAGAGCACATCCCTTTGGGAGCCTCCAATCATGGGTTTTGAAGGCTGAGAGAGTCCAACCCAGGCCATTGGGTCATCCTCCTGCCTCCAGAGGGATGGCCTGTCCCCTCCAAGGAAGAGAAGCATAGGACTGCCTTACGCACCATGACCCCATGTCTGGCCAGCCTGACCACCCAGAAGGACTCTTTCCCCCGAGTACCTCCCCTTTGAGCCCCCACGGCACCACGGGAATCCCCTGAATCCACGGGAGCGTGCCAGGCCTCGAGTGTGTGGCTCTGGCCTCTGTCAGCAGGCAGACTGCTCCACTCTTTCTTGGACCAAGTTTCAGAGTACTGTCTTGAGGGGCAGCTCTGCTGGGGCAGCCCCATCACAGGGGCAGCCAGGGCTCAGAAGTCTGAGCTGGGTGTCAGGGAGCCACAACAGCATGTGACTCAACTCAAGGCTGTCACAGAGGAGAGGGAGATGACCTCTTCAGCATGGTTTCAGGGACCCTTGAGTGGAAACTAGAGGGGGCAGGCCCTGTGGGTCAGAGAACAGGGCCTTCCAACAGCCACAGGATCACCAGGCAGGTGTCCATCCACAGGAAGTGGTGAGTTCTCACTGGCTCTCCTCTGTGGGAGGCGATGGGGAGTGATGAGAGCTGTGAGAGCTTACAGAGTGGCTGTGACTCAACTCACAGTTGTCTGAGCTTCTAACTTGTCAAGAGAAGCTGGAAATCCAGGTTTTTCCATGACATCTCTCAGTGCAGGAATTCAGAAAGCTAATTCCAGTATAAAACAAAAGGTGGGATAACGTGCATGCACAGCATCAGCCTGAAGACCTCCATTTGGAGGCCCTGAGTCGACAGCTTCAGGGTTTAGGAGTGTTGCAGGTCAAGCAAAGAAGAAGCAGCTCTGAAATCCGCTCGCAGAGCCCTTCCCTCCACCACCGACACTCTGAGGGCACCAGGCAACACAACCTCCTTTGGGCTAGAGTATCGTGCACAGTGTATGAGGCTGGGTGCATGGCGGTGACGTTTCTCCATCACACCCCTGGGCCATCTCCTCCTGTGTGTGCACACTCTGAAGCCCACCCCATCCACTCCCCCACCCTCTCCTGTGGTCTGAGCACTTGGCATGCAGGACAGACAGGAACCGGACGCTGCTGTTCGGTACGCTCTGCTGTGATTCGGCCTTGGTGGGAAATCTCACTGGCTCCTCGTAGGCAGCACTTTGCACACAGCAACAGCACAGCAGCCACGGGCGCCCTTTCACAAGGCCCTGCTCGTCCCTGACGAGCACAGCACCCTCTCAGTCATCTTCATCAATCCCTGCCGGCTCTGTGGGCAAGACCAGCCTCTGCAAACAGTCCCCTGGTGGGTGTTTCACTCAGCACTTCCCGGCCTCAGCTCAAAAAGATTCCTGCAGTGAGGGAGGCTCTGGCGGTGACACCAAGGGTCACCCCCAGTCTTCCTGCTGGACCTCCTGGGACACGGGCAGGGGAGAAGGGCTTCAGAGCCACCCAAATTAAAGCCGTGGGCCCCAGAACTTGAACTTGTGCCCAGAGACACAAAACATGCCACTTAGCAACTGGGTGACTGCCTGCAGTTTCAGCCTCTAAGAAGGGGATAAAACCCTCGGTCTGCTGAGCCCACGGGGGCAGGATGTGGAGAAGCCCGATGCAGCAGTGCTATTCCAATGTAAAGGTGAATTTCCCCTCCCACCGCCCGTGGTGTGGCCACTGGTGTCCGTGAAGAGCTGTTTTGCTCACCCAGACGCTCCCTGCCTCTGAGACCCAGGGATGAGAGGTGACCACCTTCCAGGAGATCCACAGGACCTGCAGGACTGGCTCTGTGACCACGCCACCTTTCTTGGCTGGAGGAGGCTGGGAAAATGAGCTCACTCAGGCAGAGGGGCCCAGGTGCTTATGGCCTCAGGGAGACTAGAAAGAACATCTAGAAACAGGGATTGTCCTAAAAGGTGAAACTGGCCTATTGCCTCCCTGATTTAAATTGCTCAGGGGACTTTCACTTCCAGTCAATATGCAGTAACAGAGAAGTTACTCTTGTGGCTGCGAAGAACAAAAAGTGGGCAAAATATGCAAAAAAATAATTGGTCTGCCACTTTACATCAAACAATGACAGACAGCAGTAACCGAAAGATGAGAAATGAGAGGTAACCCCAGTGACTGCCCCAGCTTACTGCCTTGAGAAGTTTCCAGATCATGGGGGAACCCAGGTAGAAACTAGTGGACTCCTTGAGTGGAGGAGATGGAGCTGAGGATCCAGGACAGAACACTGGAGAGACAAGAGGAGGTGCAGAGATCTGGAGATGGCGGAGGGCACCCTGCAGTACGCAGCTGAGTATCAATCTGGCCTGTGTGTGAGGACGCTACTTAGGGCCGAGGCAAGAGCCGCCTGAAAGGACTAGAGAGAACAACGCCTGACCCTCAGGCGGGGCTGGAAGCAGTGTCTGCAGCCATCAGCCAGACTGGCAGAACCCTCAGGATTCACGGGACACCGAGTCAAGTACTCAGGGCAACACTTAGCTCCAAACTGAGCACTGCTCTGGTTGCATCAAACAAATACTCAAAGCAAGACTCAAAAGGATCGATTGTTCTACTCAAAGCTGCTTCCAAGTAGCTTAACTGCATCTCAGACGGAGCTTAAAGATACTGAGAGGAAACAAAAACATCAAGCACCCAACAAGGTAATACACAGCATCTGGAACCCAGTAAAAAGCATCAGGTGTGCAAAGAAGCTGGACGCTATAAACATGATGAGAAGGCAAAGCAATGAAAAGTAAAGGGAGAGCAGTCTGACCCAGGCCAGATCCAGATGTTAGAACGAACAGATAGGGCTGCAGTAACAGTTATTATAACTGGATTCCATGTGTTTAGGAAGGTAAGCAGGGATAAAGAAGATATTAAAAACGAGACAGGTTTAACTTCCAGAGAGGAAAACTACAATGTGTGAAAAGAAAAACACACTGGATGAGACCAACAGCAGACTAGAGAGTGTGAAAGGAAAGATGAATGAACTTGAAGACAGCAATGGAAACTAAAAGGAGACACAATGAGAAGAGAGAAGAAAAACAAAACAAAACAAAACAGAACAGAGCATCAGTAAGCTGTGAGACAACTTTAAGTGGCCTAATATTTGTGCAACTAGACCCCTCAAAGGAGAGGAGAAAGGGGTGGGATGTGACAAAATATTTGAAGAAATAATGGCTGAAAAATTTACAATATTTGATGAAAACTATAACCACACATACACTCGGAAGCCCAACCTAAGGGGTCCCAAGCACAAGCCACATAAAGAAAACAAAATCAAGTTTCTCAAAAGATGTGATAAAGAGAAATATCTTTAAAGTAGCCATAAAAAAATAGATGCATAATATACAGTGAAACAAAGATAATGACAACAGACTTCTCACTGGAGAGAACGCAAGTGAGAAGATAGTGGGACAACATCTTTAAAATATTGAAAGAAAAGAACTGCAAATCTACCAGCAGAAATAGCTTTCAAAAACAAAGGCAAACAGACATTTTCAGATACACAAACTCTGAAAGAATTCATGACCAGCAGTCAAACTATAAGAAAATGAAAATAATAAAGTAGGGTGGTGTTTATAATACATTCCACCCTTGAAAACTGTGAGGGCTAAGGGTGCTGACCCTGTGAAGCAAAAAGTCCATATATAATTTTATAGTTGGCCTTCCATATCCACAGTTCCTCATCCACAGACTCAACCAATCAACCAAGAATCGTGTAATACTGTGGTGCATACTTATTGAAAATAATCCACTTACAAGAGGACCCACGAAGTTCAAACCTGTGATGTTCAAGAGTCAACTGTATACCCAAAAGTAAAGTGTTTAACAATAATAGTACAAAGGTCCAGAGGGGGAGAAATGGAAGTGTACTGGTACAGGGCATAGTCTCCCTGAAGTCTGAAGACAGACTGTGGTAAGTTAAAGATCTATCCCATAAATACTAAAGACACCAGCAAAACAACAACAAAAAAATTAGCATTAGTAAAACAACAAAGGAAATTAAATAGAATCATACAGACATTCAATCACTCCAATGGACGCAGAAGAAGAGGGAAAAAGAACACAAAGAACAGAAGGGACAAACAACAAGATGAGAGATTTAACCTTAACTGTATCTACGATCTCAATAAATGTAAGCAGTCTAAGTTCCCCCAATTGAATGGCAGAGATTGTCAAATTGGATTAAAAAACAACTCTATGGTGCTTACAAAAAATGCACTTCAATATAAAAACACTAATATGTTAAAAGTAAAAGGATGGAAAAAGATACACCTAGCCAACACTAATCAAATGCCAAAGTGGCTGTATTGATATCAAAGTAGACTTTAGAGCCAAGAATATCAGCTGGGATAAAGAAGGTTATTTTGCAAAGATAAAGGAGTCATACCTCAAGAGGACATAGCACTTCTAAGTGTTTAAACATTTAAAATAAGATGAGATAAGAGAGCTTACAATACATTAAATAAAAACTGATGCAAATGCAAGGGGAAATAAACAAATTCACAATCATAGTCAGAGATTTCAACACCCTCTCTTAACAACTGGTAGAACAAGGGACAGAAACAGGAGAAAACTTCCACGATCTTAGGCAAAGATCTAGAGGAATATTTCTTAGCTACACAACTCAAAGCACCATCCATAAAAGAATGAGTTTATTTCGATACTTGGACCTCATCAGAAGTTCTCACTTCTGCTCTTTGAAAGATACTACTAAGAAAATGAAAACTCAAGCCACAGACTCAGAGAAAATATTTGCAAATCATATACTGGATCAACCACATGTATCTGGAAGATATAAAGAACTCTCAAAACTAAATAACAAGAAAATAAACAACCCCCATATAAAACAGGAGAAAGAGTTAAACAGACACTTTAGCAAAAACGATATATATTTGGCAAATAAATATGTGAAAAGATGCTCAACATCATTAGTCATGCATGCATGCTAAGTTGCTTCAGTCATGTCTGACTCTGCAACCAACCCTATGGACTGTAGCCCAGCAGGCTCCTCTGTCCATAGGATTCTCCAGGCAAGAATACTGGAGTGGGTTGCCATGCCCTCCTCCAGGGGATCTCCCCAACCCAGAGATGGAACCTGCGTCTTTTATGTCTCCGCCATTGGCAGGTGGGTTCTTTATCACTAGCACCACCTGGGAAGCCCCGTTAGTCATGAAAGTGAAAGNTCCATAGGATTCTCCAGGCAAGAATACTGGAGTGGGTTGCCATGCCCTCCTCCAGGGGATCTCCCCAACCCAGAGATGGAACCTGCGTCTTTTATGTCTCCGCCATTGGCAGGTGGGTTCTTTATCACTAGCACCACCTGGGAAGCCCCGTTAGTCATGAAAGTGAAAGTCGCTCAGTCGTGTCTGACTCTCGGCGACCCCATGGACTATACAGTCCATGGAATTCTCTAGGCCAGAATCCTGGGGTGGGTAGCCTTTCCCTTCATAAGGGAAATGCACATTAAAACCACAGTGAGTACCGCTATTCAAGTATTAGAATAACTAAAGCAGAAGACTCACAGCGTCAAGTGTTGCTGACAATGTGACGTAACTGGACTCTCATAAACTGGTGGGGGAACATAAGAAGGCGTCACCACTTTGGATAATAGTTCAGCAGTCTCTTAAAAGGTCGCTATCTACCTGTGATATGACCTAGCCATCCCACTCTTAAGTATCTGTGCAGGAGAGATGAAAATATGTGTGTCCACGGCCAGATTTGTACATGAAAGGTCATGACCTCATTATTTGTAATATTCCCAAGGAGGAACAGACTCAACTGCCTGTCTGTAGGTGTACAGATTTTAAAAGTATGGTATATTCCCTACAATGAAATACTACTCCATTGTAATAAAAGGACATGAAGTATTAATATAGGCTACACAGGGAGGAATCTTAAAATAATTATGTTTAGGGAATGAAACCAGCCCCTGCCCTCCCCCCCAAAAAAGAGGACAAATTGTAGGATTCTGTTTAGATAAGCATCTAGAAAATGCAAGTGAATGATTTGTGGTGGAACGCCCTGGTGGTCCGGTGGTAAAGAGGATGCCTACCTGCAGGGGATGCAGGCTCCATACTTGGTGCAGGAAGATTTATCATGCCTCCAGGTAGCTAAGCTTGCGTACCACAGCTACTGAGCCCACGCTCTGGAGTCCACTAGTTGCAAACGTCAAAGCCCACGTGCCCCAGAGCCTGTCCTCCACACCAAGAATAGCCACCACAATGAGAAGCCCGTGCGCTGCAGCTAGACAGCAGCCCACACTCGCTGCAAAAGGAGAGAGCCTCACGCAGCAACGAAGACCCAGCGCAGTCAGAGACCGATAAAAAGAAAATTAAAGTCATTCACGGCGACAGCAAGCAGATTAGTAGTTGACTGGGGCTGGAGCTGCTGGGAGTAGCAGCAGGGAGAGTGTTACAAAGAGACACAAGGAAATTTTTTGGGGTGATGGAGATGTTCGTTACTGATGGTGGCAGTGGCTTCATTCGTGTACACATATCACAAAAGTTGGCAAATCGTACACTTAAAATGTGTGCAGTTTATCATACATCAATTATACTTCAAAAAAAGCTGTTAAAAATAATCTAAACAAAATAAAAATCTTCCTCAGGGCACCTGCACAGCCCTTATGCTGAAACCCAGACACCTACAAGAGCTCATAAGGCCCTAGGAGGCAATTTGTCGCCCTGTGCGGCCTCACCATGGATGCTCCCCATCTATCCTCACGTTGAACCTCGCACGCCAGCCTCTGCTGCTGCTGCCAAGTCACATCAGTCGTGTCGGACTCCGTGCGACCCCATAGACGGCAGCCCAGCAGGCTCCCCCGTCCCTGGGGTTTTCCGGGCAAGAACACTGGAGTGGGTTGCCATTTCCTTCTTCTAGCCACTCTCAACTTCTGCCTCTTCAAGGCAACACATTCTGTCTCATCGCCAGGCTTTTGTATTTGCTGCGCCATCTGCCAGGCACACCCTTCCCACTTTCCGATTCACCCGGAGAACTCCTGCTCATCCCTCAGTTCTGGAAACTCTCACTAAGGAACACTCCTGGCATCCCACATTTACCCATGTGCATTATAATCACCTGCTCAATGTACCTCTAACATCGTGTTCTCGTAACGCTGCTTCCCAGGTGACTTGGTGGTAAAGAATCTACCTGCCTAGCAGGAGACGTGGGTTCAATCCCTGGGTCAGGAAGAACCCCTGGAGAAGGAAATGGCAACCCACTCCAGTATTCTTTCCTGGGAAATCCCACGGCAGGCTACAGTCCATGGGGTCATGAAGAGTTGGCCACGACTTAGGGGCTGAGCCACGCAACATTCCATTCTCAATCTGTACGTGTTGATTAAAAGAATCCAGGCTGCCTCCAGACCATGCACTTCTTTCGTGCAAGGAGCATGTCTGGTTGGCTTATTTTGGAATCCCAGCACCAAGCACATGCAAAGAGAATTGACTACATGCCAAACCGTGTTCCAGGCGCTCTGCAAGGATTAACTGGTTTAATCTTCACAGCCTGCCTCCCAGGTAGACATGATTATTGTTCTCATTTTCCAGATGAGAAAACTGCAGCTCAGGAAGGCTGAATAACTTGCTCAAGTTCACACAGCCAGGAAGTGTGCAGCCAGCACTTGGACCTAGGTGGTCTAGTTCTTAATGACAGGGCGTGGCTGCTGAGGAAGTGAACAAATGAAGAAACGCAGAAGCTTCAAACATGAGGCCTCAAAATTGCTTTGGAGTCATCAAGTCCAACCTCTGGAGAAGCTCTGTGGTTCCAGAGAGCCTGACACTGCTCATGCCAGTGGGATACCAGGCCCAGTTGATCAGGTCATCACATGCCCCTGGCCATGGCAATTGGTTAGGAGTGGCCCATGACCCAAGCTTGGTTGATCAGGCTCGATAAAACCAAATTTCAGAACTTAGGCTGGAGCTACTGCACAAGAGGCACTTGCTTTCCTTTGGGGTCTCTGAGACATAAGCTTAGAGCTACTGGGGTCCATCTTTAAACATTAATATCATGAGGAGATGCTGCTGACAGGTGGATACCGCCAAATTAGTTGCAAAAGAGTTGGTGCCTCTGGATCCAGCCTTGCCTGAAACTATACAGTTTTAGTATTCGGAACCTATATAATCTTTGTTTTTTTTTTAATTACAATGGTTGGAACAGAATTTATACAACTTTCAACCAAAATGATCATATAATGAAACAAGGCAAGAGGCCGTTGTAATAGGAGACACAAGAATTTCAGACTGTCAGAGCTAGAAGGGATCTTAGCATTCTAAGTGTGTAATATACTACTCATCACACCTGCCAGCCACACTGGCCATTCAACTCAAGATGGGTGTTTTCTTTTTTTTTTTTTTTTTAAGATGGGTGTTTTCTAAACCAGTATTAGTAGTCATGTATGGATGTGAGAGTTGGACCATAAAGAAAACTGAGCACAAAAGAATTGATGCCTTCGAACTGTGGTGCTAAAGAAGATGCTAGGGGGTCCCTTGGACAGCAAGGAGATCAAACCAGTCAATCCTGAAGGAAATCAACCCTGAATATTCATTGGAAGGACTGATGCTGATGCTGAAGCTCTGATACTTTGGCCACCTGATGCAAAGAACTGACTCATTGGAAAAGACTCTGATGCTGGGAAAGACTGAGGGCAGGAGGAGAAGGGGACGACAGAGGATGAGATGGTTGGATGGCATCACAGACTCAATGGACATGAGTTTGAGCAAGCTCCGGGAGATGGTGAAAGACAGGGAAGCCTGGTGTTCATAGGGTCTCGAAGAGTCGGACATGACTCAGTGACTAAAAAACGGCAATAATTAAGTCCTACACCCTAGTTCTGGCCAAACTTCCTGTAGACACAGTGGCAGTGCTCAGAGGTGGCTTCTCAAATTCAGCTTTGACTAACAAGAAGGAAGTGCCTAGGAAGCACTACCAGGCTTCCCAGGTGGCTCAGTAGTAAAAAGAATCCACCTTCATTGCAGGAGTCGCAGGAGAAGCGGGTTTGATCCCTGGGTCAGGAAGATTCCCTGCGGAAGGAAACGGCAACCCACTCCAGTATTCCTGCCTGGAGAATCTCACAGAGGAATCTGGGGGGCTACAGTCCATGGGTCACAAAGAGTCGGACACAATTAGCGACTGAGTGCTATCACATCCCTGTTTCACAGACGAGAAGCTGTGCTGACTCAGGCAGAAACCTACTCTTTGCATCCTCTTGGCGAGGGCTGCCATGGGGCCAGAGGCCAGGCCAGAAGCTTCCAGACTGCAGTATTCATCACTGATGTTCACTTGGGAACAAACAAGGACAAAGAAGCAGCATTTCCTTGTCTAGATGTACATCTTTGGGGTGAATAGGGGTCCTTATGTTGCTCACAGGGCAGCGAAGGCCATCAAGAAGGTGTTGAACCACCAATCAATCACCTCTTTGGAAAAAAACACCCACTGGCCAGCAGCCACTGCAGGGGTTACTGTTATTAACTCCATTTCATGGATGAGGAAACTGAAGCTCAGAGAGATGAAAGTGTTTGCCCAAGGCCATACAGTCAGTAATTAAGACTTGGGACCCACACTGCGACTTTCCTGTCTGTAAGTCCGGTAGACCTTCTAACACACTCAGATAAATAAGATGACAGCCAGAAATCAGCATGATGATAGCAGTAACAACAGTCAGCAGATTACTCAACACTCACCACAGGTGGGCCACTGAGCTGGCCCCTTGTTCCCACCTAGCACACGCCTGTCTTCTCTCCCAGGGCTCTCTGGGCAAAGGAGCAAAAGAATCGCATGGGCTTGGTGTCTCCTAATGCTTCTGAGAAAATGTTGGAGAAAGGAGGACCAGGTTATAGAACAACAGAAGGCTTCACAGTTTCCGGATGGCCAAATGAACTTGGAAGTATTAACCAGACAGGTGTCTCTGACAGCACACGGGCTGGCCCTGTGCCTGCAACACACTGACCGTTGATCTGGAGGAGAATGACCAACAGTGGAGAGGGGAGGGGTGCGACCCAGGGCAGAGAGGATTAGGGAACTCCTACAGTGCGTGGCAGCCTCAGACTCTGAACTGAACTCAGGACAACTAACAGCCTTGGGACCTCAAGTGACTGGAAGTAAACACACAGAAATGGAGCAGGACCCAGTGTGGGAGGGGTGCAGGTGGACGACGGGGCAGTATCACGCTTGTAGACGACAATTCACTCCACAGAGTCAATGGGGAATACTCAGCCAAGAAAGAGGATCTCACCTTGGACGAGCTGATAAGGGGCAGTGTCTGGTCAGGGATTGTAAACTCGGGTCCTCCAGGGGCCAAGGAGACCACAGGTGAGGAGTGATGGGTGAAGACAGCAGCAAATGGGCAGCCTCGAGTCTCATGTCACAGACAGCCAATTCTCAGCCTATCTCAAGGTGACCCAGCAGATACGAATGCCCACATTCTCCAATCTGCCAGTCTTTCTTAACGAGAAGGTGGAATCAAACTTTGACATAACTCCCCTATTTTTAAATACTAAGCTTTGCTTTGTTTTAATGCTCTGTGGGTCAAACAGAACACATCCAGGTGCCAGATCTGGCCCTTAAGTTGACATTTAGTGACCTCTGGTCTACACCAAGGATGCTAGCTGTCTGTCCTCTCTCTCTCTCTCTCTCTCTCGTTGCTCAGCTATAACTGTAAGTGCATCTGGGGCTGCAGTTCCAGGAGAGACAGTATGAAAGGGAGTGAGTTTCAAGGGAGCAGGAAGGGAGGGCATGGATACACTCCTAGTAAGAAGCTAGGTCAAAGAGAGCAGGAGAGAAATGGATGAGCCACCATGTGTGACTGATTCACCCACCCACCTACCCATACACCCATTCATCTGCTCATGCGTCCATCCATCCACGCACACATCCGTCTCCATCCATCTACCCACCCACACATTCATCTACTCCTCTATCCATCCATCCACAGACCCACCCACCCATCCATCCATCCACCCACCCATACACCCATTCATCTACTCATGCGTCCATCCATCCACCCACCCACACATTCATCTACTCCTCTATCCATCCATCCACAGACCCACCCACCCATCCATCCATCCACCCACCCATACACCCATTCATCTACTCATGCGTCCATCCATCCACCCACCCACACATTCATCTACTCCTCNAGATGTGTATAAGAGACAGCCCGTCCATCCATCCACCTACCCATCCACCTACCACAATTCATCTACTAATCCACCCACCCATCATCCACCCATTCCACAGTATATCATTATAGTTAAGAGCATGGATTCTGGAATCAAATCTAGCTTTGCCATTTCCTGGATGTGTGAACTTGGGCAGGATATTCCACCTCCCTGAGCTTCAGCTTCCTCATCTATAAAACAGGGGAGATACAGTAGCATCCGTGTGAGGACTGAAAGAGTTAATTCATGCAAAGCACTCTGAATAGCCCTTGGCATGTTGTACATGCTCCCTACATGGAAGCTACGCTTGGCTACCAGTGCACATTCAGTGGTCATTTACAGAATTTTGGGCATCTGCCAGACACTCTACTGGGTGCTGGGAGGTGAATAAAAGAAGCACAGTCACCGACGTCAAGGAGCCTTCATACCTGGAGGAGACATATTAGAAAACATCACACACACACACACTGTCCAGCTTGTGTAAAACATAACAGAGCCCTGTGCTCACATATCATCAAAATAATGTTTCAATATTTAAAGAATAAGTGATTTTTCATGACCCAGTAGGCCCCCTCCTATGGAAATAACCACAGACCCTACTGGGTCTAAATATGCACAGAGATATAGCTAAAAAGAGATGCAGCACGAGGTGGTGCCCGAGGCCAGTTGACTTGAGTACTAGCCACCGTAGGCTGCGTGTTCCACGCTTGTGACCTCAGAAGGGGGCTGCAGCAGTCGGGCGAAGGAGGGAGCAGCTGGGTCCCACACCCTCCGCACTGCACGGAGCAGGCCTTGCAAAGGAGTGTGCTCGCCTGTGCCCAGACCTTCCTCCCGCTTGCCATTTTTCTCTAAGAGGAACCACAGATCCCAGGAGGGATGGCTGACTAGGGTGGGACAGTTTCAAGATGAGCCCAGGAGGAACATGCTGTCAAGCCAGACAGTTAAGGAAGTAACACACACACACACACACACACACACACACAAAACCTCAAACCAAGAACAAAACAGAGGTGGAGGCATGTAATAAGAACACAAACACCAGCTTGTAGGGGGCTCCCAATGGCCAATTCTGGGATGAGTTGAGCACCAAGATAATTAAATACAGTAGCAGCAGTCCCCAACCTCTTTGGCACCAGGGGCCAATTTTGTGGAAGACAATCTTTCCACGAACTGGAGGGTAGGGGTGGGGATGGTTTCAATATGATTCAAACACATTACGTTTATTGTGTACTGTATCTCTATTATTATTACATCAGCTCCACCTCAGAGCATCAGGCATTAAATCTTGGAGGCTGGGGACCCCTGTGGTAATGAATTATAAGACATTGGGGTAAAAAACAGGGATTCATGAATTCACATAGAAAAACTGATAAATCAATAAATCAGTGGGAAGAAGGGACCTTAGAGTGGGATGCCTGGTCTACCTGGGAAATGCAGAGAGGGTACTAGGGTTGGACACTCAGAATTTTGCAGTCATTGTAGTAAAGAATGGATCAGGTAAGAATTATCAATGGATGGTAAGTCCAGGGGAAACTGGAGAAGCAGGGTGTGCACATGTCCTTCAAATGAGGAGCTAGAGGCTGGGCATAAAATAGTAAGGATACACTGGACAAATTAAATAATACCTTTCCCAGGTAATCAAAATGAATAATTCTAATGCTAGGTATACGCCCCAAAGAAATGAAAACATGTAGTCGAACAAATGTATGTATAGCTATATACTCAGAGCAGCTCTATTCACAATAGTCAAAGGGTGGAAACAACTCAAATGTCTGTCAACAGAGGGATAGATTAAAAGAAGACAGTTGAACCGTACAATGGAATATTATACAACCATGAAAAGGAATGGAGTTCTGATACACACTACAAAATGAATCATTACGCTCAGTGAAAGATGCCAGACACAAAAGGCACATATTGTAAGATTACGCTGATATGTACAGAATAGATAAAATCTACAGAGAAGATTACCAGGGGCTAGAGGTGAGGAAAGAGGAGAAAACTGCTTAATGGGCGCAGGGTTTACTTTTGTGGGTAATACAAATGTTTTGAAACTAGACAGAGATGATGGTTGGACAATCTTATAACATCCTAAAGGACACTGAATTGTTCACTTTAAAAACGGCTGCTTTTGTGTTAGGTGAACTTCATCTCAAGAAAAATCTTCTATCAGGGTGAGCCCTTTGGAGCACGTAACTGTAATGTGGTATTATGTAAGGGAAAGCCCCTCTCCTTAGGAAACATGCCCTGAAGTATTTAGGGGTAAAGGCACATTTTATGTGCAAGTTACTCTCAAGTCATTTTAGAAACCATGACCTGTGTGTAGACGGAAAGCTAGAGCTATCTTGAGTAAATGATGAAGCCAGGGGAGCAAAACATCACCAGGTGAGTCCAGGTACAATCTACAGGTGCTCTCTGCAGCCTGCTTCAGACTGCTCCGTGACCCTGAAATTATTTCCAAGTAAAAAGTTAAAAGTCAGGAAGGGAAGGGTGTGTGCTCAAGAGCAGTTTTCAGGGAGAAAAGCTCTGAGGAGCACCCGTGGGGCCTTTGGCGTGTGAGCGCGGACAGTGGGTCAAGCGTCGGCACTGGGGTCACGTTCGTGGGGCCTTTGGCGTGTGAGCGCGGACAGTGGGTCAAGCGTAGGCACTGGGGTCACGTTGAACTTCCAGACGCTGACAGCTGCCCTTGCTCTTTGTTCTTAGGAAGCACCCTGCAGTGATCAGAGCTGACACGCAGGGAGGTGCGCCTCACTCAGAAGATGCACACGCGTAAGTGTGCACACACACACACACAGAGCAAAGGAGGGAGGAGACAAACGATAGGGACTTGTGAGCAAAAGTCCTGACGCTGCTTTACATTATTCTGAGATTTGAAATGATGCCCCAAAAACCTTAGAAAAAGAAAGAGGCCATCACGGACAGAGGCGTGAGAATCAAGGTCTGCAAAGTGGTTTCCATCTGTCTCCTCTGAGGCTGCCCTGGACGATGCCTAGAGGCACAGTCAACGCCGCCTCCGTCCACGGTCCCCATCCCTCCTTCATCTGTGGCTGCTTCCTGCTGGGGCAACAGTCAGGGTCGCCTTTCATCCCAGGACATTTCAGAGTCTCCTTCTGTGACTAGAATAGAGTCAAAAGTGGGGACTGGGAGTCTCACCCTCCTGTGTTTGCGGGATAATGGTGAACACAGGCTCTTTGATGTGGCTCTGCTGAGCGTGGGATGACCTGCATAACCCCTGGCACTGTCCCCATTGCAGAGATGCTGAAGCACAGAGCCTTACTCAGGATCACTTGGCAGATGCTGTCAATCACAGAAGAGCGGGAGACCCTAGCACCACCTTCTCCCAGAGACAAGCACCCAAATCCCACCTTCTGCTTCTCTGGATTCAGATGCCATAGCATATCAGGGGCTGAGGGCTGCTGCAGTGACAGATGTGGGCATGGACTGGCAGGAGATGGGACAGTAAACGGATACCAGAAGGGCTCCGGCTGGTGTCCTTGTGCAAGTCTGCGTTTACCAGCTGGACAAGGTGCCTATTTGGGAGACGCTGATGGCCCTCCTGAAGCCTATGGACTCCTAGGCTTCTGCAAATCTCACTGGTTACCGACCTTCCCACATGGCCCTGAGGCTGCCTGAGCAGGCACAGAACTTGCAGTGATGGCCTAGCAGCTGCGGTCACTTTGCTCCACAGCGTCCTTGCCAGAGACCCTTTCATCTCCTCCTGTCCCAACCTGTCCCCCTACAGCCCCCTGCTGCCGTTCAACAGATCAGCCTAAACCTCTCAAAGTCAGCCTGGACGACCAGAGCACCTCAGGAAGACACTTCCCTTTCTCTGCCTTCCCATAGCTCTCACGGTTCCTCCATTCATCCCTCAGTTCCATATATGCCTCTGTGTCTAACACACACACACACACACACACACACACAACCTCAAACCAAGAACAAAACAGAGGTGGAGGCATGTAATAAGAACACAAACACCAGCTTGTAGGGGGCTCCCAATGGCCAATTCTGGGATGAGTTGAGCACCAAGATAATTAAATACAGTAGCAGCAGTCCCCAACCTCTTTGGCACCAGGGGCCAATTTTGTGGAAGACAATCTTTCCACGAACTGGAGGGTAGGGGTGGGGATGGTTTCAATATGATTCAAACACATTACGTTTATTGTGTACTGTATCTCTATTATTATTACATCAGCTCCACCTCAGAGCATCAGGCATTAAATCTTGGAGGCTGGGGACCCCTGTGGTAATGAATTATAAGACATTGGGGTAAAAAACAGGGATTCATGAATTCACATAGAAAAACTGATAAATCAATAAATCAGTGGGAAGAAGGGACCTTAGAGTGGGATGCCTGGTCTACCTGGGAAATGCAGAGAGGGTACTAGGGTTGGACACTCAGAATTTTGCAGTCATTGTAGTAAAGAATGGATCAGGTAAGAATTATCAATGGATGGTAAGTCCAGGGGAAACTGGAGAAGCAGGGTGTGCACATGTCCTTCAAATGAGGAGCTAGAGGCTGGGCATAAAATAGTAAGGATACACTGGACAAATTAAATAATNACACTCAGAATTTTGCAGTCATTGTAGTAAAGAATGGATCAGGTAAGAATTATCAATGGATGGTAAGTCCAGGGGAAACTGGAGAAGCAGGGTGTGCACATGTCCTTCAAATGAGGAGCTAGAGGCTGGGCATAAAATAGTAAGGATACACTGGACAAATTAAATAATACCTTTCCCAGGTAATCAAAATGAATAATTCTAATGCTAGGTATACGCCCCAAAGAAATGAAAACATGTAGTCGAACAAATGTATGTATAGCTATATACTCAGAGCAGCTCTATTCACAATAGTCAAAGGGTGGAAACAACTCAAATGTCTGTCAACAGAGGGATAGATTAAAAGAAGACAGTTGAACCGTACAATGGAATATTATACAACCATGAAAAGGAATGGAGTTCTGATACACACTACAAAATGAATCATTACGCTCAGTGAAAGATGCCAGACACAAAAGGCACATATTGTAAGATTACGCTGATATGTACAGAATAGATAAAATCTACAGAGAAGATTACCAGGGGCTAGAGGTGAGGAAAGAGGAGAAAACTGCTTAATGGGCGCAGGGTTTACTTTTGTGGGTAATACAAATGTTTTGAAACTAGACAGAGATGATGGTTGGACAATCTTATAACATCCTAAAGGACACTGAATTGTTCACTTTAAAAACGGCTGCTTTTGTGTTAGGTGAACTTCATCTCAAGAAAAATCTTCTATCAGGGTGAGCCCTTTGGAGCACGTAACTGTAATGTGGTATTATGTAAGGGAAAGCCCCTCTCCTTAGGAAACATGCCCTGAAGTATTTAGGGGTAAAGGCACATTTTATGTGCAAGTTACTCTCAAGTCATTTTAGAAACCATGACCTGTGTGTAGACGGAAAGCTAGAGCTATCTTGAGTAAATGATGAAGCCAGGGGAGCAAAACATCACCAGGTGAGTCCAGGTACAATCTACAGGTGCTCTCTGCAGCCTGCTTCAGACTGCTCCGTGACCCTGAAATTATTTCCAAGTAAAAAGTTAAAAGTCAGGAAGGGAAGGGTGTGTGCTCAAGAGCAGTTTTCAGGGAGAAAAGCTCTGAGGAGCACCCGTGGGGCCTTTGGCGTGTGAGCGCGGACAGTGGGTCAAGCGTCGGCACTGGGGTCACGTTCGTGGGGCCTTTGGCGTGTGAGCGCGGACAGTGGGTCAAGCGTAGGCACTGGGGTCACGTTGAACTTCCAGACGCTGACAGCTGCCCTTGCTCTTTGTTCTTAGGAAGCACCCTGCAGTGATCAGAGCTGACACGCAGGGAGGTGCGCCTCACTCAGAAGATGCACACGCGTAAGTGTGCACACACACACACACAGAGCAAAGGAGGGAGGAGACAAACGATAGGGACTTGTGAGCAAAAGTCCTGACGCTGCTTTACATTATTCTGAGATTTGAAATGATGCCCCAAAAACCTTAGAAAAAGAAAGAGGCCATCACGGACAGAGGCGTGAGAATCAAGGTCTGCAAAGTGGTTTCCATCTGTCTCCTCTGAGGCTGCCCTGGACGATGCCTAGAGGCACAGTCAACGCCGCCTCCGTCCACGGTCCCCATCCCTCCTTCATCTGTGGCTGCTTCCTGCTGGGGCAACAGTCAGGGTCGCCTTTCATCCCAGGACATTTCAGAGTCTCCTTCTGTGACTAGAATAGAGTCAAAAGTGGGGACTGGGAGTCTCACCCTCCTGTGTTTGCGGGATAATGGTGAACACAGGCTCTTTGATGTGGCTCTGCTGAGCGTGGGATGACCTGCATAACCCCTGGCACTGTCCCCATTGCAGAGATGCTGAAGCACAGAGCCTTACTCAGGATCACTTGGCAGATGCTGTCAATCACAGAAGAGCGGGAGACCCTAGCACCACCTTCTCCCAGAGACAAGCACCCAAATCCCACCTTCTGCTTCTCTGGATTCAGATGCCATAGCATATCAGGGGCTGAGGGCTGCTGCAGTGACAGATGTGGGCATGGACTGGCAGGAGATGGGACAGTAAACGGATACCAGAAGGGCTCCGGCTGGTGTCCTTGTGCAAGTCTGCGTTTACCAGCTGGACAAGGT
The DNA here is from genome assembly GCA_006410675.1 of Oreotragus oreotragus. Taxonomy (NCBI): domain Eukaryota; kingdom Metazoa; phylum Chordata; class Mammalia; order Artiodactyla; family Bovidae; genus Oreotragus; species Oreotragus oreotragus. The sequence continues at coordinate 185,213 of SJYX01018695.1, forward strand.
GCCTATTTGGGAGACGCTGATGGCCCTCCTGAAGCCTATGGACTCCTAGGCTTCTGCAAATCTCACTGGTTACCGACCTTCCCACATGGCCCTGAGGCTGCCTGAGCAGGCACAGAACTTGCAGTGATGGCCTAGCAGCTGCGGTCACTTTGCTCCACAGCGTCCTTGCCAGAGACCCTTTCATCTCCTCCTGTCCCAACCTGTCCCCCTACAGCCCCCTGCTGCCGTTCAACAGATCAGCCTAAACCTCTCAAAGTCAGCCTGGACGACCAGAGCACCTCAGGAAGACACTTCCCTTTCTCTGCCTTCCCATAGCTCTCACGGTTCCTCCATTCATCCCTCAGTTCCATATATGCCTCTGTGTCTAGTCATTTCCTGAGCATGTCAGCCTCATGGTGTGGCGGGGGGGAGGGGGAGCTCTAACAGCTGTTTCTTCACTGGCTTCTTCTGCACCCCTCAAGTCCCCACCCAGTACCACCCACCCAGCAAACACTCAACAATGCTGGCAGACGGCATGGAGGGAGCCAGAGGAGTTACATAACGAGAACAATCCTTGAGAAAGATTTTTCTGACAGCAGCATAAAGGATGGGCTGGAGGAAAATCAACAGCAAGTCCATCCATCACCACGCACTTATTGAGTCTCTCCTGCATGAGCCACTTCTGCTAAGAGCTCTGGCGCATTCAGAGACAGATAAGGCGCCCCTGCCTACTCCCTGCCACCTCCCCACCTCCCCTCCGGAACCTAATTCAGGTTGAAAAGACGGCAAGTGGGGAGTTACATAAGAATACAAGGCATGAAGCGCCCTGCAAATCAGCAGCATCAGAGCTGGGACCCAGCAGGATGTGATTAATTGCCAGGTGAGTGACGGACTACGAAGGCACATTATATGATAACAAGTCAGTGGGGCTGGTGCACGGTGGGGCTCTGGTGCACGGTGCGTGGTGGGGATGGTGAGGGTGAGAGTGAGTGTGGGCAGCTCCTTGCACGGTGCACGGATTTGGGAAGGAGGAGGAGCGATTCGAGTTGTGTCCAGCCCATGGGGAGGGTTTCCGCAGGAGAAGTGATATGGCTGAGAACTGGGCCCATAAAGTGAACATGGGGGTGGGGAGGAGGTCTGCTCAGGGCAGATCAGTCTAGGAAAGGGCAAGGTGAATGCTGGGAGTCAGGCTGGGCCAGCAGGCTGGGGGCTGGAGGATGGGAAAGTGCCCTCACATCCAACTGGAAAATTCTCTTCTCTCTCTCTCCCAATCATCTAAGATCAAAACTTGCCACCACAGAAGCCGAGGAAAAGAGTTCCATGGAGAAGAAGACGGATGAGGCTCTCCCTCAACACGTGACCACAGCTGCTGTGGGGAAGTGGGGATGATGGACAGGGAAAGGGTCCCCTGGGTTTATCCACAATGGGGTGGGGGCCCCAATGAGGGTGCTGGGCACAGATGGAGAGCTCTCTTTTAGAAACTCAGGCTGGAAGGGGAAGGAAGCTAGAAGACAATCCTTGGACAGTGAAAGCCTCAACGGAAGGAGGATTTCTTCCTCAGTAGAGGAAGCCCGTGCATATCTGAGAAGGAACAAAGGAAGTTGATGGAGATCAACAAAACAGTGGGCAGATGAGGGAAAAAAAAACTCAGGATGAAGTCCAGAGAAGTGCAGAAGAGGAGATGCCTGCCTTCACAGAGGCAGGGAGGATGAACGTCTGGAAGAGGCATAAGGACGACAAAGTTCACGTGCAGTGGTCTTCATCCTTGATTCTAGGCTGCTCTCTCCTTTCCGCCACCGCGTAATCCTGGAAAGACGGCAAAACACGGGATAGCGAAGGACCTGAAGTAGAGCAGGGTGCCTTTGGCTGCAAGGATGTGTGCTCTTGGGAGCCGAAGTCGGGAGAAGGCTGGAAACGGCCTCGTCAGCAGATCAGCGAGGAAGTCAACGTGAAGGCTGCTGGGTAACTGAGGGGCTGAGAGGATGCCAGACAGCAGTAGTGGTAGAAGCCGTGGGAGCGGCAGTCGATCAAGAATCGGCTCCATCAGATGACTTTCTCCAGCAAACCTGGACCAGCTAAGGACCTGAGAGAAGGGATGGTGATGATCTATGGACAGGAAGTACTCCTCGCGTAGGCGTTCCATGGTCCATGTCTTGCTGGCCAGTCTTCTGACGGGAAAAAGTCACCTGTGTGCCTTTAAATCCATGTTTGAAACTCCTACTGGATTTATGCCTGCCCAGTACGCCCAGCCATTTCTGGGAACTCCATCTCACTTCACTTTACTCACGTGGTTAATGAAGGTGCTGCCATATGTACACAGCAGGACTCCACATCCTGGCAAAGCTGACTGGGTGAGCGGTGGGCACCTTACCCAACTAGACCAGTTAGATTCCTTCCCTGAGATTTCAGAAACTGAACTGAGAAAGGGAAGGTAGTTTCTCCTTTCTTGTGGCCACACTGAGGGCTGACAAACTCACGTGTTCCTGACGGCTGGATGGAGTGGAGCGAGAGGAAGGGCAGGTGATGGGAAGAACAAAGATGAAAGGCTTAGAGAAAGGGGCAGGCGAGGCGGAGTCAGAGAGCCTTCCAGGGCCCTTGCCCCTCTTCTCTGCGTGCGTGCACCACCTAGATGATGTCACCCCAACTTCAGACTGTCTCTATTCTGATGACTCCCTGATTCATATCTACAGCCTGGACCAGAGAAAGCACCCCTCTTCATTCTGCTGTGTTTGCCAGAGACTGGGGCTTATCCTGATGCCTCCGCCTCCGAATCACCACATCATTCATTGCCAAGTCCTGCTGGTTTTCCTTCCCTAGTCTTTCCTGCACTAAATCTCTGCACTTCTCTCTACCTTCATCTGCCTAGGCAACCAGTCCTCCTCTCTGGACCACTGCAGAAGCCTCCTCACTGGGCACCCCTTGCATCCTCCCCTCCTCTTCCCAATTCGCTCTCCACTCGGCAGTCCCAGAAGACTGTGATCGTGTTGATTCACCCTTTGCTAAAACCCCCACTGTGGCCTCCCACTGTTTTAGACTAATTAAAGTGAAATAAAAACAGAAGTTCAGTTTCTTAGTCACACTATCTACATTTCGAGCGCTCAGTAGTGACAGGTGGCTAGTGGCTAATATATTAGACTCACAGCTATAGAACATTTCCATCATCATAGAAAGTTTGGTTGAACATCATTGGTACCCACGTGACTGTGTGGCTGGCCCTTGCTCATTCCTGCACCCTCATCTTGTGCTCATTGCCCCCGACAAACTCCCTCCCACCACAGGCCCTTTGCACATGCTGTTCCCTCAGCCTGGCACACTCTTCCTTTCATATTAGGCCGGTTAACTCTTATTCATGCTCAGATCTCAGCTCAGGGATGAACTGGATGGATGATCAGATGGACAGATACACAGATATATGGATGGATCAGTGGGTAGGTGCATGGATGAAGGCAGTAGGAGATTTAGCTAGCAGCAGGGATGGTAATCTCCTGAAGAGTCCCTGCCCATTGAGACACAGAGTCCCTTAGCTTATGGCATTCCACACTCCTTCTGTCTCACTCCCCTGCTTCAATCTGGGGCTATCTTCTGATGTCCACCTAACCCTACAAGCCAGGAGAGAATTCACGTCAGCTCCAGGTTTCAAGTCGGGGTAAGAGTGGTTCTGTGGTTAATCATTCAATGTCCCTCAATGCTGATTTGGTTTCCCAAAGAACCTACGGCTTCAAGGAGAGGATGTGCTCAGTTACTCAGTCATGTCCGATTCTTGCCACCCCATGGACTGTAGCCCACCAGGCTCCTCTGTCCATGGAATTCTCCGGGCGAGAATACTGGAGCAGGTTGCTATTTCCTTCTCCAGGGGATCTTTCCGAACTAGGGATCAAAACTGCGTCTCCTGTGTCTCCTGGATGAGCAGGCAGATTCTTCACCACTGAGACACCCGGGAAGCCCCAGAGCTTCAAGGAGAGACTACTCTGATCCAGAAAGTGGGGTCATTTCTCATCACCAGTCAATAAACGAGCCTTCTTACGTCCATTCCAGCCCCAGATGTGGCCTGGCTGATGTGAAGAGCCTTTGAAGGCTGATGACCACACACACTGCCTAGAGGGGCAGGTGCTCCAGCCCATCCTCAGGAAGAAAGGTCTCCTTCGCTTCCAGAGAAATCTGTCACATGTTCATAATTACATCAAAGAAAATAAAAGATGCAAATCCCCTTGAGGAGTCAGACATGAGGTGAAGCTGTAAGGAAAAACCTTTCAAACCCACAAAGCAGACAAGTCTCACTTCTGATTATGTTCACTTCAGCCAACTAGACTTTAGTTTCAACTCAGGCACACACGGCTTGCTATAACACCACATACTGACACTACAGGGTGACTTGAATCCATGGTGGCCTTCCTTGGCTGTACAAGTACTTGGAGGAAGGCAGCAAAAGGCAGGACCCTTGGTGCAGCCCCTGTGGACCACAGTACTGTGTGGACTGCAGCACGCCAGGCTTCCCTGTCCTACACTATCTCCTGGAGTTTGCGCAAATTCATGTCTACTGAGTCAGTGATGCCATCTAACCATCTCATTCTCCAAAAAATCCCAAGTAGCATACCACATGTTCCAGCAATTTCACTCCCAGGTATACACACAACAGGATGGAAAGCAGGAATCCAACAGGTACTTGCACACCCACATTCACAGTAGCATATTCACAACCACCAAAAGATAGACGCAAGCCTAGTGTTTGTCAGTGGATGGATGGATACACAAAACGTGGTCAGTGGATGAATGGACAAACAAAACAAAGGAATATTATCCAGCCTTTAAAAAGAACACAATTCTGTCACATGTCACAGCAAGGGGGAACCTTGAGGACATTATGTGACGTGTAATAAGTCAGTCGCGTAAGGACAGTACAGTGTGGCTCCACTTATGTGAGGTCCTTAGAGCAGTCAGACTTACAGAAAGTACCGTGGTGGGTGGCAGGGGCTGGAGAGCAGTGAGTGAGGACTTAGCTGTTTAATATATACAGAGCCTCAGGTAGGGAAATGAAACAGCCCTGGAGATGAGTGGGGTTCTGGTGACGGCCGCACAAGAAAGTGAGCAGCCTCAGTGCTGTGTGTGCTCAGGCGTCCAGCTGCACCCTAGTCTCTGTGACCCCGCGCGCTGCAGCCCGCCAGGCTCTTCTGTCCGTGGGATCCCCCAGGCAAGGACACTGCAGTGGGTTGCCATGCCTTCCCCCAGGGGATCTTCCCCATCCAGGGACCGACCCGTCTCTCCTGCACTGGTAGTGGGTTCTTTACCACTGCACCATCTGGGAAGCCCCACGCTCAGTGCTACTGAGCTATGCATTTAAAACGGCTGCAGTGGTAAATTTTATGTGCTGTATATTTTACCACGATATTTAAAAAAGAAGAAAAAAAAAAAAAGAGTGTCTGCTACTGGGTATTTCCAAGAAAGCACTCAGAAGGCTAGAGACAGTGACTCTTATCCCATCAACCCATCCCACGAACATTCTTTTCAAGACCTAAAGGTGCCCAAGTTTCACAGGCTGTCTGTGGGTGAATCTACTTTCTGAAGAGTGCAAAGCCATCCTTAATCAGGTCTGCCAGAGACAGGGCAGGATGGGCAAGGAGAAGAAATAAGGTGGGGCTATAATGTAACACTATCCACAGGCTCTCGTGAGGCTTGTTCAACTCACTATCAAGGTGACAGAAACGCCATCATACTGCACAAAACCTCCACTCCAGGATGTATCACCAGAGGCTCCTCAGGCCAGGGAGGGCTTAAGGGACTCACCTAGCTTTTAACTGCTGCCTCTCTAGCTTTCCCAAGAGCTAGAACTAATAAAGCAAAGTACGAAGGTCTGACAAGTCACCAACAACCAGCTTGGCCACAGGTCAAGATACAATATTTAGAATAATGGTCAATAATAAAATAATACAAACAACAACAGCAAAAAGAAATAGAATAATGGTCAAATGAAAATGCCCAAGCTATGTATTTGCTGGATATTCAACTTCACTTAGCTTCAACTGCAACCCGTCTTTTTTAACAGGTGCTTTAAATCTGCTTAGTTTAATGTATTCATTTAAAAAAGTGTTTTGCTGCATTGCATGGCACGGCATGTGGGCTCTCAGTTCCCCAACCAGGGATCGAACCTGCGCCCCTGCTTTGGAAGCAGAGTCTTAACCACAGGACCTCCAGGGAAGTCTCACCAGTCCCTCTTAGCTTCTCTTTGCTGCTCCCTCTCCTTCCCCGCTCCAGGGTTCTCCCTCTGCTATTGGGATTTGAGTTCCTATGTGATGGGTTGTCCTCTCAATTCTCAGCTCCCCCGCCTGACCTTCCTCCCTAGGACCTAAGTGTGGTCCATGTCCCAACAGCATCAGCCCCACCGCGGAGCAGGTTAGAGGTGCCAACTTTCAGGCCCCATCCCCACCCGCTCCATCAGAATCTCCAACATTAGGACAAATGAACTCTACTTTTCAAATTTCCCAGGTATTCCAGAAAACTCTAACCTGGCCGCAGCCACCACACTCTAGTTCCCTAGACCCTGGCTACTCAAACATGGTCCATGGACCAGCAGCATCGGCATTATCTGGGAGGCACCAGGCTGGCAAGCCCCTAGGGCCCACCCCATCGGCCGTCTACCTGGACCCAGGTGGCTCAGACCCCACGACAGTTAGAGAAGGAGGGTCCCATGTTCCCTCGCTTCTTCGCAGGCACCTACCCACATGGCCCTCTCAGTACCTGCCCTCCCACTTAGCCACTTTGGAAGTGAGTCTCTGTATTTCCTCTTACCAAGAGAAGTTCCTTCCTTCCTTACTTTTAAACAGCCAGACTCAATCCATGCTTTTCCAGAGTAATAGGAGAAAACCTCCCCACGATAAACCGTGGAAACCTGATTTAAACATCTATTTGCACCACAAGCCACCTCCTTCTCTGTCAATGCTTGATTTACAATTAATTGGTATCCTTAATAACCTTTCCCAACTCGTTACAAGCCAGTGCCATGAAAGGACAAAACCTTTTTCCTCTTGGAAACATATCTGAGGGCGAGGAAAACAAATCCTCGATCGATGAGTCCAAGGAAAACAAGCTTTTAGCTGCACAGCGGTGTCCTCCGGGATGGGTTAAAGTTTCTAGAGAAGCTTGAATAAGGCATCTGACTTATTGCATAGGCAGCAGAGGCAGCGTGGGGTGGAGGGCTGAGGAGGGAGAGTAGCGGAGGAGATGGAGGGCAGTGTCTGGGGAGCAAAGACATGGGGGTTCTAGTGGGGGGCTGTACCTCTCCATGGATCGGGGCCACCTTCCATCCCCAGTTCTCCTTTGTACCCGCTAAAATAGGAGGGGGTTGGAACTGAGCCCAGGGCGAAGTAGGAGAGCCAATGCATCGGTCTCTGGGCGTCTCAGAAGCCCCCCAGGGTGCTCTTCTTTTCCTTCCTCTCAGTAGAGGAGCTGGCAAGAGGCAGTGGCCTTAACCGGATAATGTCCAAAAGCCTTACCTCGACATTCAAAGCCTTTCAACACCTAGCTCGGGCCCCTCCCGTCACTGATCCTTCCACACATACCAGTCAAATGCAGCAATTATTCCTGAGCACCCAATATGTGCCAGGCACTGCTAGAGGCACTTGGGATAAAGAGGTGAGACAGATAAGGTCCTTGCCCTCAGACAACTCACATGTCAGTGGAAACATGTGAGAGAGACAAGAAAACAGTCAAACAAGCTAAATGACTGGAGCTGCTAGAAGCACTATGAAGGAAACTAACAGGGCAACAGGCTGAGGTGTGACTTCCCTAAGGCGTGACGTATACCGAGGCCTCAAGGACAAGAAGAGAAGCCAGTCTTGTCAAGATCTGGAGGAAGACATTTTCTTCCTGCAGAAGAGAGCACAGCAAGTGCAAAGGCCCTGGGGGCAAGAACAAGCTTACAGTGTTCAGAGAACAGAGTCAGCCAAGACAGCTGGAGTGTGTAAAGGCCGGCAGGGCAGGAGGTGGGGACGGAGGCTGCTGAGCCAGATTGCCAGGGCTGGCTGGACAAGGAAAGATGCTCAGGTTTTGTTTTGCCCTTTTGTTTGTTTTTAGCGGAAGAGGTCCTCGAAGGTTTTGGAGGAGGCCCCGTGAGACATGATCAGGTTCACATTCAAGAAAGTCCGTTCGGGCTGCTTCTGTTTGGAGAACAGAATGGAGGGGCCTGGGGTGGTGGCAGGGAGAGAGGCGGGAGGTGAGAAATGAGGCTGGAAAAAAGGGGCACATATGCTTCCCCAACAAGCGGTGTGTTTCACACCCCGGTGCCTTTGCACACGCTGCTCCTCCTCCTACCATGCCATTCCCACCATCTCCGTCAGGGAAACCCCACCGGTGCTTCCAAGGGCTTCTCAGCCCCAACCTCACACCATCTACCCTCCTGCCCAAACACGGCATCTGCTGCCCCTTCCCCTGGCCCCATCTGGAAGCTGATCTCTCTCCCTATGTTACCACACACCGGAATATGGAAAAAAACATGGGCTGCGGAGTCAGACCACAGTTGGTCCAAAGCCCAACTCAGCCACCATTGGCCGGGGACACCTGAGAACGTGGCTAGGACGTCCTCAACTTCAGTTCCCCTCATCTGCAGATGGGAATCCAGGGGCACTGACTACATACAGTCCCTAAGAGGAGGATTCCCCTGTGAGTGATGCATGAAGAAAGCACTCCGGGGAGAGACCAGGAAGGGAGGGGAAGCAGAACAGGGGCAGGAAGGGGCGAGCACGGGTGTCACCTCCTCCAGCAGCGGCTCCAGCATGGTGCTGCCAGGAGCTCCGGGCAGAGGGTGGGGGTCACACCTCGGGGGGGCCTGGTCCAGGAAGGTGGCTGGGCTTTCACCCTCCCACACTCACCAGACACCACCTAAGCGCTGCCTACCCCACCCCGCCTCACATACCAGAGGGGACATACACTCCTAGGCATTTTTGGTTCCACACATGCTAGAAAGGCTGCTCCAGGAACCCATTCAAGGGTATCCAGCAAAAGAGGAGTCTTGGTGCAGGCATTTGAAGTAAAACCACAGCACGGCCAGGGAAGGGGAGCGCAGACACCGCAGGGGACACAAAGGATCTGGCTTCACCCACTTCACCACCCACCCCGTCTGACGTTGCAAGGATCACTGCCCGTTCCCCCCCACCACCCCCCAAGTGAGTGGAGGCTGAGCTGTGACCCTCCTATCAGGGGACTCTGGGCTGTCTGAGGACATGACAGGGTCCCCTCCGTTGCTGTCCACGAAAGGACATGAGAGATGCCCTGAGGTCACTGATAACTGTTTAACAAAGACAGCAACTCACCCCAGAGCCCATGTGCCAGCAAGACAAGTGAGTGGTGTTACAAGGGGGCTCTGTGACTGCTCACGGCTCTCCTGAAAGTTCAAAAGAGCATCGCCGCGCCCCCACCCGTCCCCCACCCCCACCAGGCTGCAGATGAGGAAACAAGCCCAGGGTGGCTGGGCAAGGTCCCAGAGGCAGGGAGCAGTCCAGGGTTGGGGCTGAACCCTGAGCTATCTCACTCTGGAGCCGGGACCCTGCCTCCTTGCATCTCGGGTACCTGTCGCCTCCCTGGCAACTGGTGGGATGACTCATCTCCCGTTCCCTGAAGGCCCCGAGGGCCCTGTGGTTGCTCTTACCCCACACATCTCCTCCCCACAAAGCAAAGCCCCTCTCACCTGTCCCCACCCCAGGGCTGTCGAGCTACTCACTCGTGAAGGCCAGAGCTTCTTTTCTGAAAAGACCGGTGTCCCTGCCCAGCTCCCTGGTCATGGGACTCGGCTTCTCTGCAGGTTTAGGCCTGGCATGACCCCACGAGCTTTGCTGGGACTTAGGGACTAATCCTATTTCACCAAGACTCTTTTGTGAGCCTCGGACCTGGGTCCGTCAGGCATGTTTTTCATTCGCCTTCTCTCAGAGGTAAGGGAGATGATAAAAAGATCTTTGGAAACACAAGAGCAAAGGTATCTGATCTCCCAGGTGCCTTGAAAATAGGAGGAAATGGAGAAGGCCGCCTCGGGGAGGAAGAAAATATTCATCTTTTCCCACAGATTGTAGTCGTCTTCTTCCAGCCTCCCCATTGCAGGAAAAGGCTCGCGCAAATGCCCAGATACAGAAACCAGAAAGCCAGAAGCCACCGGACACGGCCTCCTGTCCCCCAGCCCCCATCCCATTCACTCCGCCACGTCGTCCAAGTTGCTCTCAAGACCAGCTGCTCCCCTCCGTTCCTGCCAAGCCACTGCATGCGTCCAAGTCTCTTGCCCAGGTAACTGCGGTGGCTTCTCCCTGGGTTTCCTCATCCTCCTCAGCCCTTTTCCACCCGAGCTATGGGGATCAGACTGCTCTGGGTCTCCTTAGAAGCCTCTCCCCTGCTCCAAACACCTGCAAAGCTTCCCTTTGCCTTGGGGATGAAGAATAAATTCCATATGGGCCTGCCAACCCCAGGTCTAGCCCCACCCATCTCAGCCTGCAACACCCCGTGCTCTGTCTCAGTTCCAGCCACAGGCCCTTGGTACAGGCTGACCTGCCCCTTCATTCTCCCCTTAGCCTGGCCAGCCCATCCTCACCCTGCAGGTCTTGGCTCAGCATCACTTCCTCAGGGAAGCCTCCCCTGACCACAGTGCCCACCCGCACCCCTAGAGTCCTCCCCTAGGCCTGTACATGGCATTCAGGCATCTGTCACCAGAGACAGAGCTTCACACAGGGCTCTGGGAGTCCCGGACTAGCGCCTGTCTCCCGGCTGCACCGGGAAGGGGACTTCATCTGGTTTTGCTCATTGTTTTGTGCCCAGTGCATCCCCAGTGCCTGGCACGCAGTAGGGCTTCAGTAAATATTGCCTGGACGAGGGGATGAAAGCAAAGATGCGGGGAAATGTGACTGAAACCACTTTTGAGTCTGCACAGAGGACCCGCCAAAGGTTAAGATCTTCCTAAAATTCAGGTTCTGTATCCCATCCTGACATCTGAAGCTCCTGAAGGAGTGACAGGCATGGGGTCACCTCTTGCTGAGGGGGTCCACCCACCGCAGCCTGGGGAGAGGTAGAGAGAAACCCACCACAGAACGAAGAACAGACCAAGGGCTCCTCCTGACCCACCAGGGGAAATGTCCGCTTCTGTCCTCATTGTCAGGAAAACCTAGAGGACATTCTTTAGGATGGAAGAAACTTCTAAAGCCTCTTGAACAGCCCCCACTAACCATTTCATAGAAGAAGCAAAAGTCAGATACAGTCAAGGACTTGCTTCTGACTTGAAGAAGACAGTGGCAGAGTGGGGGTGGAATCTAATTTAATGGGGTCCTGCTGTGCACTGCCTCCCTGGCCGCTGGCCAAACACACTCACACAGAAGTGCCTGAGAGGGTTGGTGGGCCAGAGGTTTCCTCTCCCCTCCCCACCCCCAGCACTGCTGCTGGGGAGAGGAAGAGCTCTCCAACGGCCACCTCTTGCAGGAAGCCCTCCCAGGCCATTACTGCTGGTGCTTGGCTCTCACCGGCTCCAAGTCCCTGTGACCTCTTGCTGTTCACTAGGAACTTCCACCTGTACATCTGACTCCCCAGGTGAAGGGACTCTGGGCAGATCCGATGGTCTCCTCTGTCTGCTCCCTACATGGTCAGTTCAGCTCGCTCAGTTGTGTCCGACTCTTTGGGACCCCATGGACTGCAGCACACCAGGCTTCCCTGTCCTTAGCCATCTCCCTAAGCTTGCTTGAACTCATGTCCGTTGAGTCGGTAATGCCATCCCACCATCTCGTCCTCTGGACACTCTACATGGTACCCAGCTGGAAGCCGAGAGGAGGAGAGAGTGAATGGATGGATGGACAGGTCCAGCTCCCCAGGGAAGCCCCCGGCCCTCCTTCTCCCACTCAACCCCCAGCCTCTGCAGCCCCCATGTGTGCTTAACCTCACTCCCCGGGAGAGCCCCCGTGTGGCCGAGTGACACGGGCTCTACCCCAGACCCGCTCTTCTCCAGAGCCTGGCGGGCTTGGCCGGCGGGAGGAGAAGGCCTCACCCCTTGGAGCACACGGAGTTCTCTGCTCTCTGAGCCACCTGATGCTTTCCAGGCTCCCCACTTCAGTGGGGTTACCAGGCAACGAGGACTATTTCTTCCCCCTCTCCAGACTCCTGTGCGCACCCGGGCAGTGTGTCCACCCTCCCCGGGGCTCCAGCAAGACGGAGCCCTAGGGATTCAGGGGACCCAGTAAGGCCCCTGATGGGCTGTGTGACCTTGAACAGACCTTCCCCCCTGCTAGGCTTCAGTTTCCCCATCTGAAAAATGCAGGGGCTGAGCAGGGCCCTCTCAGAGGTGGTGCCCCCGACACTGCTCCTTGCTGGGCACCATCCAGAAGTCCTATAGGCAATGGACCTAAAGGATTTAGACTTCTGATGTTGTAGACCAGGAAGTGGAGTCAGATGGAAAAGGCTCTGGCCGGGTCCCCCAGCTGGTTGGCAGCTGGGGGCGCTCAGCCTGGGCCTCTCTCATTCAGAGCTGTCTGTGCTCCGCAATACCACAATGCGGTGCCCTGGGTGATTCCGAGGCATCTCCAGGAGCAGGGGAGCCGGAACAGTTCTCAGGTCAACATTTCTTTCGTATAAATCCCCCAGAAGCAAGCCAGCAGGGAAAGATAGCTTGAAGCATGGTCCTTCTGAGTTTCCTGCCTTAGCATGTCAACCTGGGCTGCATTCCACATCCTGAAGCGCCATCAGAGTGCCAAAGCACCACCTGAATGCTCACCTGGTGAGCACTGGCAGGGACTTTCCTGCACCCTTGGTCCTCAGTTCTTCACAAAGAGCCCCTGAGCTGCTGGTGAGCCCATTCTACAGATGTGGGAAGGAGGCCTGGAGAGGGCAGCTCCCTGTTAAAGCCTCCATTCGAACCCAAGTCCTTGGATCTGAGATCCAGCGTACTCTGAACAGGAGCTACATTCAGAAAGAACGAGAGGGAGAGACAGGCACACATGATTGGTGGCCAAAAAAGCCTCTCAGCTCAGGACTCTCTCCAGTCCTCTGGGTGAATTCCAAGCTCCCTTCCTCCCTGTGTGAACAAACAAGTGAGACAGCCTAATCAGAGGGAGGAGAACTCGGATCTATTTTCAAAATCAAAGGCTGCTGCTTCATTTTAAAAAAGAAATAGCTGAACTAGGATAGAAAGTGTGGGGGTGGGCGGTGGGGGGAACTCGCAGGCCCTCCTGCTAGCTGTTGGGGCCCCACCCTGGCTTCCGGCTTCCTGGGGCATGTGACCTTGGGCAGACAGGTGTCAGCAAGCGGGTAAGGTAGGTGGGAAAGTGACTCTGGGGTCTCAGAGCAGCCCCCTAATGCCCACGCTTTAAGGTCAAGTCCAGGCTCCTATGCATTTGATCCCCATGACAAACTTGAACTATAGGTCTTCTTGTCATCACCACTGGGTGGAAGTTCAGAGAAGGAAATGGCAACCCACGCCAGTATTCTTGCCTGGAGAATCCCATGGACAGAAGAGCCTGGTGGGCTACAGTCCACGGGGTCGCAAAGAGTCGGACACGAGTGGGCGACTTCACTTTCACTTTCACTTTCAGAGAGGTTAAGTGACTAGGCCAAGATCACACACACAGCCTGAGAACTGCAGAGCTGGGATTCAAACNCTGGAGAATCCCATGGACAGAAGAGCCTGGTGGGCTACAGTCCACGGGGTCGCAAAGAGTCGGACACGAGTGGGCGACTTCACTTTCACTTTCACTTTCAGAGAGGTTAAGTGACTAGGCCAAGATCACACACACAGCCTGAGAACTGCAGAGCTGGGATTCAAACCCAGACTCACACTCTAAGTGCCACACGCTTCAGCAGTGAAGTGCTCTGGCTCCACCAAGATTCCTAACACTAACAAGGGCATTAATGCTACCATGGAGCAACTAAACCACACAGGATCTGCCAGATCACTCTAAACTGACCCTCAGGCGTTCCAGGGCTGGATTCGGATTCCCACTGCTTGTAAAAGCTAAATGCAGCCCCAGGAGGCGAACAGCCAACAACTGAGATACTAAGAATAGGACGGGGGGACCGACCCACTTTTTGGAATCAGGAGGGGGCCTGCAGGAAGCCAGGCTGTGATGCTATTTGCCGAATGCTTTTTTCTCTTCTTGTCCCAAAGCGGACTTAGTTTTGGACCCCAGGCAAGACAATGACGGCACTTCAAACCCAGGCTGCGTCTTTAGTGGGGATGGCAGGGACGCTCCAAGAACTTGCTAATAAGCAGGGCAGAGCTGGGCGTGTCTGCGGCTGGCCTCCTCCACCCCGCCCAGCCCCTCTGGACCTGCAGCCCACGCCCATTTTATTGGGCATCTAGAGGGCCCTACTTCTCCCCGCCCTCACCTCCCAACGCCTCCCCATCCTGGATCCTGGACTCAGCTCGGTCAGCCCTTTAAACTGCAGATTTTAACTTTGGGGAATTACAAATAGGAGGCAGGGCGCCTCCTCCAGGTTCTGGGTCCCTGAGCTGGGTAGATCCATGTGCCTGTACTTCTGGCAAGCTCCTGGGCAGTCATAATGAGGGCGAGCCTCGCTGAACAAGGGCTCCCTAGGAGACTGCTTTGCAACTTTGTCCTTGGTTTTCACTCACCTCTGTGCCCTGGGGATGAGTCCTCATTTTACAGCCGGGCTGTAAACCCCCTGAGAGACAGGGATGTGTGTCACACTTGTATCCTCTAACTCTGAGCCTGAGTGCTCAGTAGGTGCTCAATAAATTCTCGAGGGTTGGCTTAGGTCAGCCCAATTGGGAGGGATGACTAATTCACATCGTAAAAGATTCAAGAGCCAAAATTATCCCCAAAGGCAAAATTCCTGGGCCAGATAGTCAGAGAATGATACTCAAGGATAGATGAAAGACAGGCGTCTGGACTCAGAATTAAGTACAGATCAGCAGGGACATTTACTTGGTAGTAGTTTATGTGAGAAAGATGTGAGAGGCATACCTGTCAGAGTTAATATTAATACAAGCTAACAGTGTGATGCGGTTGCTGTAAAGTAAAAAATCCACACAAAATTTGGTTGCATTAAAAGAGGTAGAGTATCTAGTCAGGGGAGGTGATGGTGCCCTCTCTTTGAAGCTAGCCTCAGCTGGAGTGTGAGATTTGATCCCCCTGAAGAGGGAAATTGACAGGCAGCTATCACTCTGAGGATAATGACTGAGATGGCAGTCTGGGGCTGCATGGCTGAGGAGGCATCTAAAAATCATTTTACTCAAAGAACAAAGTAAAAATAACAAATCAGGAAAGTGTACCCTGGAGAAGCTAAGTCCTGATATGTTAGTCCCTCAATTGTGTCCAATTCTTTGCAACCCCAGGGACTGTAGCCTGCCAGGCTCCTCTGTCCATGGAATTCTCCAGGCAAGAATACTGGAGTGGGTTGCCATTTCCTCCCCCAGGGGATCGTCCTGACCCAGGGACTGAACCCACGTCTCCTGCATTGCAGGTGGATTCTTNAGCCTGCCAGGCTCCTCTGTCCATGGAATTCTCCAGGCAAGAATACTGGAGTGGGTTGCCATTTCCTCCCCCAGGGGATCGTCCTGACCCAGGGACTGAACCCACGTCTCCTGCATTGCAGGTGGATTCTTTATCATTTGAGCCACCAGGGAAGCCCAAGTTTCTAAGTATCTGAAGGATTCTTGTGTGGAAAAGGGTCTGGACCTTTCTAAGCTACTCCAGAGAACAGAAGTAGGATGGGTAGGTAGAGATTGCAGCAAGAAGGAATTAAATCTAATCCTGAAACAAATACAAAAACAATTCATGTTTTCCAACCGTGGCGCTCATGCCCTACAAGGCAGTGACTCTGAGCAGCAAGAGTCTAGCAGTAGCCAGGCCCATCTTTGTTGGGGCGGTCTGGAATTCCAGAGTCCTTGCTCCCTCCTCCACAAAAGAGAGGAAGAGCTTGGGGCAAATAGGTGCCCCCATGACTTACAAATGCTCCTTCTTCAAACTGGGAAATTGACGAGGAAGCTCCGAAGCTGCCTAGCATAGGATAAGATGGTGACTGCACTTGCCTGCCTGGTTAACAGGAGCCCCTAGGACACTGGCCCACCCCAGTCCTCTTGCCTGGAAAATCCCATGGGTGGAGGAGCCTGGTGGGCTGCAGTCCATGGGGTCGCTAAGAGTCGGACACGACTGAGCAACTTCACTTTCACTTCTCACTTTCATGCATTGGAGAAGGAAATGGCAACCCACTCCAGTGTTCTTGCCTGGAGAATCCCAGGGACGGGGAGCCTGGTGGGCTGCTGTCTATAGGGTCGCACAGAGTCGGACACGACTGCAGTGACTTAGCAGCAGCAGCAGCAGCAGCAGGACACTGGTGGCATTGGATAGGCCCTTCTCTTGTAGAAAAAACACCCCCACCTGAAGTACCCAGAATGCATCTTTCTCATGAACCCCAAGTAATGGAGCCGAAGTAGCTGGGACCTCTGTAGGATGCACTGTGGGTGGGGACCTTGAGGTACACTGTACTACTTGCACAAATGTCTGTATTTGCCTGTCAGAGAGCCTCACAGTGAAAGCAGTATGATCTTATGCAACATGACAGTCAAGCAAACATTTGACAAGGTGTTTGGGGCCTGCAACCTTTCCTTGGAGATCATAAGCGCCCCCACTGGTTAAATCACTCGCAATAGGATGCTGAAAGCCCACATCTGCCCAGGTTTTCTCAGACTCCTGGCACTCCACACTCCAACCCCGTAAACAAAGTGTGGACAGATTCATGAGTTCAGGAGAGGCTCCTGGATTTTGTCCACAATAGCTGGGTATGGATGGAGCCCACTCTATTTTTGGCTCCTTCCTCTGATGATGCGGAGGAAGAGAAGGTTGCCGGGGGAAAGGTCAGGCAGGTGGGGCTAAGCTCGATTAGCGGTGGGTCTAGTGGGCTCTCTGAAAATTCTCCGGTGTCTTCAGTTCCTGCTCTTTCTAGGACTCCCGGCCCAACGGCCTGCGTCAGGAAAACAGCTTTTCGCTCAGCACAGGGCAGTTTGGATTAATCATTCTCCATGCCATTCCCATCACTTGGAACAGGACCCCCGGTGGGGGCCCAGGCACAGTCACTCCACTTGAAAGGTTTGCAGATTACTGGCCAGTGAGCGGTGACTGGACCAGATTGTGCAGAACAGGATTATTAGGGTCATAAATTTTTATTAAAGGTCACCACCAGATTTATAGAAAGCACTGTGAAAGGACACTTGCTTTTATTAGCACGGATTCCAGCCCTGGACAGAAAGTGCCTGGGCCGAGGCAAAGCTGGAGGTCTTTCTCCGACGACAGAGGGGCCTTTGATTCAAGTTCTTATCTCCCACAGGGGAATCAATGCTGAAAACCCCGGGGCTCTCTGTGAAGTGGGTAGGACGTGCCCAGGATTATTCGAAGAAGGCCTGGTGGGAAGCTCAAGGCCATGATGTGTGGTGTGCTGTCCCAAGGCACTGGCTGGATGGTGACCCGGCCAGTCATTTCTCTTTCAGAGCCCCAGTCTCCTCTTCTGAAAGATGGGGGTGGTGGAGGAGGTTGCAACATCCACGCTTAGGAGGGCTGCACGTCAGGACACGCAGGGCCCCCCATCAATCCGTCATCATTGTTTCCCTACCCGCTCCAGCGTTCCTGCCTGGGAAATCCGATGGACAGAGGAGCCTGGTGGGCTGCAGTCCGTGGGGTCGCAGAGAGCTGGACACAACTGAGCGACTAACAATTTTCACACAAGTGTCGGCTGCCTGACAGACGCAGCTTATCAAACGGTAAAGGTGAGTCTGGACCCGTGCGTAGGAAGGAGCCAGCCTCACATTCAGGCTGGAACACCCAGCCTCTACTTCCCCTGTGGAGGGTGTCCAGGTAGTTCAGAGGCCTTCACAAATTCTCGTATTAACATCTAATTTCAACATGTCTTCTATGTATTAAAAAAAAAAGGCCACGGGAGAGAGAGAAAGATTAGTAGAGAATATACAAAATGATGGTGCTGGAATGGAGCGTGCATTGTCCTGCATTTTCTCCAGACCTTTCGTAGGAAGGGAAGTGGTGGTATAAACAGGAGGGGAGTGTAGGCTTTGGGGACAGGCAGACCCAAATTCAAATCCCAGCCTTCCTGTCCTTGTGGTGAGACCTTGGACAAATTGCATAATCTCTCTGAGTCACGGGATATACACAGCGGGTAAGACCATCTGCCTCAAGGATTACAGGCAAGCATGGAAACCACTTTGGAGAGGAGTCCAAGCATCCTCTCTTTCCTCCCTTTGGGGAATTTACACTTTTCCTGATTGGTCCTGGCAGCCATCAAATGCTCAGGAAGGGAAAGTGAGTCTGAAAATGAGGCCGAACTACAAGCAGCAGAGCCTAGAAAGATAGGTCCTGCAAAAATAGGTCCTGGATCAAGCCTGACCTGAACTTAGAAGTCCATGGATTATTCAGCTCTATGGCCCAACAAATATCCACTTCAGTTATTTGGTTGGATTTTTTTTTTTTTTTATTCATTGTAAAGGCCTACCTGACCCATGAGATTATCTATAATATATATTAAAAGCCTAGCAGGCATGGGACACACAGCCATAACTTTTTAAAACTCATTTTGAAATAGAGAAGGATGATTTCCTTCTTTATTTTATTTCCAAAGTTTTTAGTTTAGAAAATTTCAATCCTACAGAAGATCTGCAAGAATAGCCCAGTTTGTGTTCACCTCCTTTTCACTTACATACACCAGTTGTTAATGTTTTACCACTCTTGTGGTGTGTTTCCCTCCTTATCTCCCTCCCTTTCCCTTTTACTGAGACATTGATCCATTTCAGTCCTAAGGATTTGAGCATGACTCTCCTAAGAAGAAGCATAAGCTTCTTCTCCTGTAATCAAGATTGCCGGGAGAAATGTCAATAACCTCAGATATGCAGATGACACTACCCTTATGGCAGAAAGTGAAAAGGTACTAAAAAGCCTCTTGATGAAAGTGAAAGAGGAGAGGGAAAAAGTTGGCTTAAAGCTCAACATTCAGAAAATGAAGATCATGGCATCTGGTCCCATCACTTCATGGGAAATAGATGGGGAAACAGTGGAAACAGTGTCAGACTTTATTTTTTGGGCTCCAAAATCACTGCAGATGGTGATGCAGCCATGAAATTAAAAGACGCTTACTCCTTAGAATGGAGAAGGCAATGGCACCCCACTCCAGTACTCTTGCCTGGAAAATCCCATGGGTGGAGGAGCCTGGTGGGCTGCAGTCCATGGGGTGGCTAAGAATCGGACACGACTGAGCGACTTCCCTTTCACTTTTCACTTTCATGCATTGGAAGAGGAAATGGCAACCCACTCCAGTGTTCTTGCCTGGAGAATCCAGGGGATGGGGGAGCCTGGTGGGCTTCTGTCTATGGGGTCGCACAGAGTTGGACACGACTGAAGCAACTTAGCAGCAGCAACTCCTTGAAAGGAAAGTTATAACCAACCTAGATAGCATATTAAAAAGCAGAGACATTACTTTGCCAACCAAGGTCCATCTAGTCAAGGCTATGGTTTTTCCAATGAAAGTTGGACTGTGAAGAAAGCTAAGCACCAAAGAATTGATGCTTTTGAACTGTGGTGTTATTATTTTTTTGGGCTCCAAAATCACTGCAGATGGTGATGCAGCCATGAAATTAAAAGACGCTTACTCCTTAGAATGGAGAAGGCAATGGCACCCCACTCCAGTACTCTTGCCTGGAAAATCCCATGGGTGGAGGAGCCTGGTGGGCTGCAGTCCATGGGGTGGCTAAGAATCGGACACGACTGAGCGACTTCCCTTTCACTTTTCACTTTCATGCATTGGAAGAGGAAATGGCAACCCACTCCAGTGTTCTTGCCTGGAGAATCCAGGGGATGGGGGAGCCTGGTGGGCTTCTGTCTATGGGGTCGCACAGAGTTGGACACGACTGAAGCAACTTAGCAGCAGCAACTCCTTGAAAGGAAAGTTATAACCAACCTAGATAGCATATTAAAAAGCAGAGACATTACTTTGCCAACCAAGGTCCATCTAGTCAAGGCTATGGTTTTTCCAATGAAAGTTGGACTGTGAAGAAAGCTAAGCACCAAAGAATTGATGCTTTTGAACTGTGGTGTTGGAGAAGACTCTTGAGAGTCCCTTAGACTGCAAGGAGATCCAAAGAAGATCAGTCCTGGATGTTCATGGAAGGACTGATGCTGAAGCTGAAACTCCAATACTTTGGCCACCTCATGCAAAGAGTTGACTCATTGGAAAAGACTTTGATGCTGGGAGGGATTGGGGACAGGAGGAGAAGGGGATGGCCAAGGATGAGATGGCTGGATGGCATCACCGACTTGATGGACATGAGTTTGAGTGAACTCCAGGAGTTGGTGATGGACAGGGAGGCCTGGCGTGCTGCGATTCATGGGGTCACAAAGAGTCGGACACGACTGAGCGACTGAACCGAACTCAACTCCTAAGAATGAAGACATCCTCCCACACAACCATGACTCCAGCTTCCCACCCAGAAACTCAACTCTGTATCATCCAACTCACAGCCCGCATTCAAGCTCCCCCAGGTGTCCCCGTGTCTTTACAACTCCTTTTTCCATCCAGGGTCATGCATTCTGCTTAGTGGTCACGTCACTTTAGTCTCTCTTAATTTAGAACAGTTCTCCAGACCTTTCGTTTCTTGCAGTATCAACATTGAGGGGCAGTTCCTTACTTTGGAGTCACTTCATTGTTTCCCACGATCAGATTCATACTAAACATTCCATGCAGGAGCACTACACAGGTGACTTCCAGTGAATGGATTTAGTTGTAGTGAACGTTGTATTAAAGCGTCACAGACATACATTGAAGTGACTAGCACTGCACTTTCACAAACCGAAGACACACCTATGTGTCCAGCCCTTGGGTCAACACACAGGAATGGCCAGCCTCCCAGAGGGCCCTTCCTGCCCTGTGAATTCTGTTATCACAGAATTATTAGCTCTGTCTGCTCTTGACCTTCACGCGGAAGGAGGGATCGTTCAGCATGCTCCCTCTGGGGTTTGCCTTCTTTCACTCAACATCATTTTGAGATCCAGGCACATTGCTACATGGATCTGTGCTTCACAGCATTTATGATGATTGATTTATCATTTTTGTAGGAACAAAGGATGAATCAGGTCACACATGTTTTCACCCATAAGAACAAATTGGAGG
The DNA here is from genome assembly GCA_006410675.1 of Oreotragus oreotragus. Lineage (NCBI taxonomy): Eukaryota > Metazoa > Chordata > Mammalia > Artiodactyla > Bovidae > Oreotragus > Oreotragus oreotragus. The sequence continues at coordinate 206,327 of SJYX01018695.1, forward strand.
GCCTGGAGCTGTCCTGGCCCTCTAAGCTGGCCTGGCCAGCCACTTACTGGGCACCTCCCTGCTCATAAGGTGAGCAGCTGATGCTGCTAGGGGTCCAGGCACAGCCCAGGATGCCTAATGATGTGGCCCTGGTCTACTCTCAATTCACATCGACTTCACTCAGCTCAAGTCTTGGCCTTGACCCTGAGCTGGGCCACCCATCCCAGCAGCCCTTGGACCTGATGTTCAGAACTACAAGGCCTGGAGATCTGCCCAACTTCCCTTCTCATTCACTAGCACCTCAGCTAGGACACCCCAGCCAGCCACACTGGCCTCCTTTCAGTTCCCACCTCAGGGCCTTTGCACGCGCCGAGCTTTCTGACCAGAATGCCCTTCCTCCACCCATTTTCTGTGATCCTCTTTCAGGTTTTGGTGCAAATGCCACTTCCTCAGAGAGGTCTTCCCTGATGACCACGGTGAATGTCAGGTCACCATCACACTCTCCCATAGCAGCCCAGTGTGTGTGCATGCTAAATGACGTCAGCTGTGTCCGACTCTTTTCGACCCTATGGACCGTTGTCCACAAGGCTCCTCTGTCCACAGGATTCTCCAGGCAAGATTACTGGAGTGGATTGCCATGCCCCCCTCCATGGGATCTCTCTGATCCAGCGATCAAACCCGTGTGCCCAATGTCTACTGTACTGAAGGAAGATTCTTTACCACTGAGCCACCGGGGAAGCCCACAGCAGATCAGACCTGGTAACAAATGGTACTACGTTATTTGTGAATGTATCTATTTTCTATCTCTTTTATTAGTTCCATGAAGGCAGAGATTTGCTTTGTTTTTATGGCCCATTTGACACTTAGCACAGGTATTTTCCAAGTTCAGTGAAAAAGGAGGGAAGAGAAGAGAGAGGAAAAGAAGAGAGAAAAGGAGGGAGGGAAGGAGGCCCTGGTCACTGATCCTCAGCTGGCTCCTTTTGTGGGTTCCAGGCACTTCTGCACCTGTCTGTGAAGTCGGGGGAGGGGGTCCCCTCTCCCCTCTTACAAGTGTTGAGAGGTCCTAGAGGCAGACAGAAAACTCATACTCCCAAGACAGACTAGAATTGAATCCCAGCTCTACCCTCCTGGTGGATATGTGACCTGGGTTAAACAATTCACTGTGCTGAGTTAAAATGGTGATAGGAATAGAACCAGCCTATGATAAGCCAAATTCTAAATGGCTCTCAATATTCCAGCCGCCCAGTACACAAGCCCTGAATAACCCCCTCCCCTTCAGTGCAGGCAGGGTCTGTGGGTATGATGGGCTCTCACTCCTGCGGCCATGGTACAAAGGTATAGAGCAAAGGCGATGGGGTTCTGCAGATGCAATTAAGCTTCCTAGTCACTTGACTTTAAGTCAAATGGAGATTATCCCTGGGTGGGCTGGAACTAATCAGATGACCCTTTAGAAGAGGGTCTGGTAGTCATAGTCTTGGAGTCCCTCATCCACTGGTCTTGGAAAACCAGTGAGCTCTGTAGGTATAAGGAAATTAGTTCCGCCACATGAGCTTAGTAGAGGACCCTGAATTTGCGTGAACTCCAGGAGATGCTGAGGGACAGGGAGGCCTGGTGCTCTGTAGTCCATGGGATCGCAACCAGTCAGACATAATTTCAACTGAACAACAACAGAGGATCTTGAACCCTGTAGACCCCACCCCCACCCTAGCCCGGATTGTGAGTCCCTGAGCAGAGGAGCCACATAGGTCTGGCCCGGTGCGCAATAAACATTAGTTGAATGAGTGAACAGTCTTGGGGCTATATTATCCTCTATTAGATCCTGAGTGAAAGTCGCTCAGTGTGTCCATCTCTTTGCAACCCGAGGACTATACAGTCCAAGGAATTCTCCAGGCCAGGATACTGGAGTGGGAAGCCCTTCCCTTCTCCAGGGGATCTTCCCAATCCAGGGATCGAACCCTGGTCTCTCAACTGCAGGTGGATTCTTTCACCAGCTGAGCCACCAGGGAAGCATGCATCTTAAAACAATAAAACACACCAATAAATAAATAAAACACATAAAACCTTAAGGGTCCCCTGGCCCCAGAGACATCCCCTCTCCAGCCACTAACTTCCCTGAGGCCCGCTTATAGCCTCATGTTGCCGTCTGTAAAACGGGGCGGTGGAGGCTGCATGAGCCGGCCTTAGTTTCCTCCCGCTGCAGAAGCCTGGTCTCTGAAGACTCCAGAGGCCCAGGTGAGTGGCAGGTCGAGTATGGGGTGCTCACAGTCTAGCGCAGCTGAGACCTGTCCCTGGGGGACTTCTCCTTTAACTGGGCCCTTATCATTCCTTGCAGGGCTTGGGGCAGACTTTGCTGGGAGGTACCAGCTCCGGCCCTTGCTAGTGATGTGACCTTGGACAAGCCGACTATCCATAGATGCCTTGGTGCTCCAGAAAAGGGAGGACTGCAATCCATCCTCAACCTGCCAATCAGAGGCTGTGACCATTGAGGACAGCCCTTTTAGGTCCCACTCCATGCCTCCCAAACACATGGACCCATACAAGGTGAGTGGAGAACAGAGGGTGCTCTCCAGAATCACCCCAGGCCGTCCCCCTGCAGGTGGGATGGCTCAGGCAGCAGTTTCCCACGGCTTCCCCAGCCCTCCCTGACTGGCCACCCTCCCAGGCTGGGTCCCATGCTGGAGGCACAGCCCCGGGGCCTTTGTCCCTACAGCCAACACGATTTCAATCTCTCCACTGGGTACAGGGCACCTCCCTGTTTCCAAGGCGCTGTCACGGCCCATGTGCCCCCATCAATCTCCACAACAAGCTGGGAGGCAGACTCATACTCATGTCCCCCTGTCCCATGTTCAGGGGGATTTGTGTGCAGAAGGGCAAAGTGTTCGGCTCACTCGCTCACTCAATCTCCTGTTCGCACAGACACTCAACGGGGCATCTGCTGGGAGCAGGGACTGTGTTTGATCCTCAAGATACTAAAATGAAAAACAGTCTCAATAACAATGACAACATTTATAAGCACCTGCTACCTGGCAGCAGGGCTTCCCAGGGGGCGCTAGTGGTAAAGAACCCGCCTCCAATGCAGGAGACCTCAGAAACACAGGTTTGATCCTTGGGTCAGGAAGATTCCCCGGAGAGGGGCATGACAACCCACTACAGTGTTCTTGCCTGGAGAATTCCATGGACAGAGGAGCCTGGCGGGCTACATTCTGCCGGGCTTTGGGGCTGCAAAGAGGAGGACACAACTGAAGTGACTTAGCATGTACCTGGCAGTAATTACTGGACACCTACTATTAACTCAATTGTTACAACACTCTGAGAGGTGGGAACTATTTTAAGGCTCATTTAACAGAGGGAGAAACTGAGACTTATCAAGATTCAGAAATTTGTCCCAAGTCATCCTGCTACTAAAATGGAGGAACCAGGATTCAAATATACAGTCTGGCTTCAAAGCCTGCAAAGTTAACTGTTTTGCTAATCTGGACCCCATCTTTGAGAGTTTGCAGAGTAGACCTCAGAAAGTATTCATTAGATGAATGTGTAACTGGCAGTGTAGGATGATCAGACATATCTGAGGCAGTCAGGGAAGGCTTCCCTGAGGAGGAGGCACTGGACCTGGGTCATGAAGGATGAGTAGGAGTTCACCAGGACTCCACATCCAGATTCCCTGCTCTTCCACTAAGCCACACTGATTCCGTAACAATAAGAGACTGATGGGAAGGGATCTTAGGGGTACAGTATTTCCATTCATGCCTTATAAAGGTCTGCCATGACCTTTCAATCTGTCTCCATCACCAGATCTGAAATTTTCTTTGCCCTGTGTCTGACAGCAAGTTTGGAGCGCTGAGTTGCATTTAAATGCATATGTTACCTCAGAAGGTCGGGTGGCCTCCAAGACTAAAACTTAGGACAGGAAGCACGAACCAGAGGTGCAGAATCAGACACTAGCCAAGAACATGGGCTTTGGAGGAGACAGACCTGGGTTCAAATTCTAGCTTTCCCATTAATTGGATGTGTGACCTTGAGGAGGTTACTTAACTCCTCTGTGCCTCAGGTCCTTCCCCCATAAAACGAAGATCACAACACAGCATACCTGTAGGGCTGTGGGGGTGGTGAAATCGTCAGCAGATGCAAGATGTTTACAGACTGCCATGGGAAATGCTTTGTAAGGACAGTCTGCCTTTCGAATCAGTATTCTAAACCTGGGAGGTTTCTGGGAGGACAGAACAGCCGCATGAAGGTCTTTGTAGATGACAGACATGGGGATGAGGGGTCCCTGTGGACTCTGAGTATGGGGACTTCTAACAAGGGCAGAAGCAGGGTCATGTGGGAGTTTTAGGTGAATAAATGCATGAGAAACACAAGAAATTCCAGAATCTGCCCTCCATTTCTAGACTGGCCCCGGTTAAAGATGGATTGAGGGCAGAAGGCCTCCGGGGTCAGGTCGTGATCCCACTGGCTTCAGGCCAGACAAGCACAGGGCACCTGGCAGGAGACGGCTTTGCAACGGGGATGAGGGCTGGAATGGAAGGGTGACCTGCTCTTTGTGTGTGCGTGGTTCTTGGACTGTAGACTGTGCCCGCTCTGTGGAATCTGATATATTAAAAGATGGGGACACAAAATGAATGTGGTTATTAAGAGTGCTCAGACATACGCCCATCGCGTCTTTGCTGTGTGCACTTCACCTCTATTATCTCATTTACCTTCACAACGTCCCTTCCTGGTATCATTATTAGGTCCATTTTACTGATCAGAAAACTGAGGCTGAGGGACGTTGAACCACTAAGGGGTAATTCTGGGACTAGGACTCAGTTTTGTGTCAGGGCCTGTGTCCTTAACCATGCTCTGATCCCAAGGATGAGTCAGAGAAAGAGGCACAGGAGGGCATTGTGTGAGAAGGTCCTGCTGCTGAATTAGGAGAGTGGAAAACTTCCCCACGGGCTGTTGGGAACAGGGGATGATGGGAACAGGTGTCAGTGCTGGTTAAAGACAAGTTTTTCTGGCTTTGTAGTTCTGCCCATTTCTTCATATGGAACAGAAGTCGGGGGTGTGGTGACTGGATAACATGAACTCCAACCTCAAGATTCTCTGCCCATCAAAACAATTCCCAGGACAAGGATCAGACTCATTCCTTCTAGGCTACTACCAGTGAGAACATCACGGCCAACACTCCTTCCAGGTCTGATGAATCATACAAGGAAATACATCTCCTTACTTTACTTCTCATTTTGACCTGAAGCCTTATCATTAGATTTCTAATCTCTACTAGACTGTCCTATTGACATCTCTCCCTTTTCAGAAACCTCAGCCCCCCTATAGTGGACAACCACAGCCTGCTGTGCCCCAGTGTCCATTAAAGAATGGTTCCTTCCTCACCCCATGGGGCTTGGGTGAAGCTATCGATCCATTGTGCCTACCCTAGCCAATGAGGGATGCCCATCTCTCTGTCCACAGTGACTGGTCTTAAAGAGAAGGCACGTGACCTAAGCTGGGCCAATCCCAGCCCATCCATGAGATTCACTTTATGGACAACGGAAGGAGAAGATCATTCTTTGTCTAACTTTGTGAACTGACTGGAAGAACCCCTTCATCCCAGAACTGCTGGTGGCTATCTGATCTACCACGAGGAGAGAACATGAGAGAATGAATCCAACACTGGAAGCAGNATGGACAACGGAAGGAGAAGATCATTCTTTGTCTAACTTTGTGAACTGACTGGAAGAACCCCTTCATCCCAGAACTGCTGGTGGCTATCTGATCTACCACGAGGAGAGAACATGAGAGAATGAATCCAACACTGGAAGCAGAGCTGAGGGAAAAGGAAGAGCCAGGCCCTAGTAACGTGACTTGAGCCTCTGGACTCAGCTGCGCCCGCTGCCCTCACCCTTGCACTTCACAGCCGTGTAAGCCAATGCATTCATCTTTTTTTTTTTTTCCTGCTTAAACTAATTTGTGTTGTGATTTGGCCACTGGCAACTGAAAGATTTCTATTAAATAGCAGCCTCAAAGGATTCATCAATTAATCGCCTCATTCAACAATGATCTATTTAGAACCCACTCTGGGCCTGGCACTGATATGCCATCTGCCTAAAAGGAAATCAGGATGAAGATTTATCATCGTAGAGTATTTAGGCCAATGGGACCCAGGCTCTGCAGGCAGTGGGTCCCATTGACCTCTTTAGCTTCTCTAAAGAGAAGCGCCCAGTAGGCCTGGGGTGAGGTCCAGCTCTTAGGGGCAGGCTTGCAGCAGTGATGGCTGCAGCAGTGACCACAGGAGGGACCGCACAGCACCAGAGGCTAATGGAGTGTATGGCAACAGGTTCCCAGGGAGGCCACTGTCAACTGGCCATTTGGCCTGGGACAATGACAAGTCAAGACGGTGGTTGAGACTCTGTTGTTAGGAGTTCATCATGGAAGATGGTGGGTCAGGACGGAGGTTCAATTCAGAGGTGGCAGGGGAAAGGAAGCTAAGCCTACGAGACCGTGAATGTTCACACTTTGGAGAGGATTTTGCAGAAGCTAAACTGACCTGTAGAATCACTCAAAACCAGATGGCAAGCTCTTTAAATCCAGACCACCCATGACATGTTCTGAAGTTCCTGTCCCACAGCCCATTTCCCCATCTGTAAAATGGGTGTATCAGCTCCCTTCCATCTAACCCTCAGGGCTGCCATGAGGATCAGATGAGGCGCCCAGGAAATGGCAAGATCCAGGCTTGTTTTCCAGTGAAAGCAGGTACTTGACTGAAGGAATAAAATCTGTGCTCTGGAGTCAGATCAGTAAGTGTGACTGCTGGGGCCGGATGGGTCTTGAAGAGGCCCAGAAAAAAACAGATTATCTTCAAGAAGGCAGCTGAGCAAGCAGAGGGAAGCTGTGGGTTTTGTAGAAATGACTCTTGGAGAGTCAGGCTTGCCGTGCCTCGTGGGGAGAGTCCAGCTGCAGAGTCTCCACTTCACTGGGACATTACCAGCCCTCAGCTGATGGTCTCCTCACTACCCGAGAAACGGTGTGGGTGGGGGAGTGGTGACGGGGGGGCGGTCTGCTAGCTAAGCAGTGTGCCCAGAGGCTGCTTCTGCCCAAGGGGCACCTTTTCCTAATGCACACAGAGGTGCCCTTTGGTCTAATAGTGGGCGTGCACAGGCGCATGCACACACACACATGTGCACGCGCGCACACACACACACAGGAGCACAGACATGCATGACAGCCACAGGGACCTACGCATGAGGGACAATCTTTGACAACCAGAATCCTAGCTCCATTCTTCGCTTCCTTGTCCTTGAAGCCCCAACTCAAAGGCTTCCCATCTTTAAAGCGAAATTCCTTCTTATATGACACCTTAGATTCTTTAGCTAAAGACACCAAAGGACAAGCTTCCACCAAGCAGGTCCCCGTGCAGTCAGGGTCACTTTGTTCTAAAGCCACTCTTTCTCTCATGGCTGAACCGTGAGATGCAGATTCCGTCTCTTCCTCCTTCCTGGGTTCCTCATGTCCCTCCCCTCTCTTTCTGATTCCCACTAAACTGACAGCTCGCTGGAGCCCCCAAGGGAGCCACGTGGGATGAGAGACTGAGTTTGTCTAAGCAGAGAGGCCAGGGCCCCTCTGACAGGGTGCTCAGGCTCACATGGTTCGCCACAGAAAAGCTCCAAGACTCCAAACTTTGCACAGATTCCTCAAATAGAGGCCAGGTTTGTGGAGGGTGGGGGCTGGGTCTCCAGAGCTCCATGAGGGATCTGTGACACATGTCCCCAGAGACTAGAACCAACTCTGTTTTTTAGGTGAGCAGTTCTCACGCACTTGTTATATCCTGGGGGGCTTGCTGCGTTCTCACGGAATGGTCGCAGTGACCTATTTCACAGGTAGGGAAACTGAGAGCATTTTCTGAGCAGTAGTTCCTATGCTCTCCAAAAATAACTGAAGAGAGAAAGCTTTAGGCTGGATTCATGTAGATGTCTGCCTATTTCTGGAATGTTGGGGTGGGGCTGGGGCACGGGGCTGATGCCAAGTAACCAGCTCACTTTACAGGTGGGGAGGCTGAGGCCAGACAGGAGCTGGGGCTGTTAGGAGCCCTGGCTGAGGCGCTGGACCCTGTCCTGAGAGCACATGGAGCGCTGACCACCCTGGGCCACAGCCGACATTGCTGCGCACAGCTCACAGCAGTGGCTCCACATGAGCCCCCCTCTCCCACCCCGGGATACACACGCCTTGGGAACAAAAGACCCTGGGCCTGGAGACTCAGTTCTGCTTCTCACTGGCAGCCTGGGATAAACAATCAACCCTGTGCCCTCCAGTCTCCTCACATATAAAATGGGAACAATGCAGACACAGTCTCCCTCAGAGTATTGTGGTGTGGATTAGGTGAGCTAATCCACGCGCAGTGCGTGGAGCGTCCTAAGCGTGCAAGCATTGTTCACTTGTGTAATCTCCGTGGGCCAAAGAACACTCTTCACGCTTCTATGACACAATGAATCGAAGAGAAGATGCCTTTCCGATGGCATTTTGGGCATGTCTTCTTCTGCTTAGAAACTTCTGGGAACAAGTTTAGAGGTGTGTGCTCACTCAGTCGTGTCCGACTCTTCGCAACTGCACGGACTGTAGCCCGCCAGGCTCCTCTGTCCCTGGGATTCTCCAGGCAAGGATGCTGGAGTGGGCTGCCATGCCCCGCGCAGGGGATCTTCCCGACCCAGGGATTGAACCCGTGTCTCTCAGGTCTCCTGCACTGGCAGGCAGGCTCTTTGCTATCTGGGAAGCCTGGTTTACATACAGTAGTAGCAGCAGCGTTAGTCGCTCAGCCCTTCTGACTCTCTGCAACCCCATGGACTGTAGCCCGCCAGGCTCCTCTGTCCATGGAATTCTCCAGGCAAGAATACTGGAGTGGGACGAAAAAAAAAAAAAAGAATACTGGAGTGGGTAGTCATTCCCTTCTCTAGGAGATCTTTCCAACCCAGGGCTCAAACCCAGGTCTCTCGCATTGCAGGCAGATTCTTTACCGTCTGAGCCACCAGGGAAGCCCCGGGTGCATGTACATAGACACACACATGTATATTCATCATGGTTATTCATATCACACACTCATAAATTCTCAGCACGACTCCTGTGAGGAGCGAGTTGGGTGTTTTTCCCATGTTCCTCTCCGAGCCTCAGTGTCTCCAATGGAGCGAAAGGCCAGTGCACGCTGGTCCATCCCACAGGGTTCCCATCCATCCATCCACCCACCCACCGTCCATCATCCATCCACTCATGTATGCAGCCATCTGTCTATCAGCGATACCCAAAAGACAAGGCATGTGAGGCTACTTCTCAGACACAAAGTCCTAGAACACCATGAGAGCTGGTCAGTGCCGCCAGACGCCAGCCATTCTGAGGGGCTCTGGCCACAGTGGGGTCTGTGGGAAGGACACCCCAATTTCAAGCTGTGGCACCTACCGCAAGGGGCCCCGTCCTCAGCAGCCCTGACTCCTGACAGCACACACCTAGGACAAGAGGTGTGTCTTACTCTTCAACGCTCCTCCGTATGTCCTTTGCCTCCGACTCCTGACTGTTCAAGATCAGATGGGAAAACGTTTTGTTCAGAAATTAGCCTGAGTCCATTTTCGTTTAGATTTGTCCCTGTTGCTTGACCCGAGTCCTCCGAGAGCGCCACCAGGGAAAGAAAATCTGCTCTCAGAGCGGGAGGAGGTGAGGCAAGCAAACCTCCGCAGCGGCATGATTTATCCATCGCGAGGCCACCTGCAGCCCGCAACAGCAGCCAGGTCAGCACGGTCACTTTACAAAGCCCACAAAGCGCTCACTCACCAGAATGTAGCCGTTCTTTCCCCCTGGACGCCAGATGGGCAAAGATGCAGGCCCCGGCTTGACGAGGACGGAGCGGAGCAAAGAGAAAGGGATGCGGCCCAGAAAGGTGCTGGTGGGGCTCTCGGTTTAAAAAGGCAGCGTGGAGGCTCACGAGAGCTCTCCCTCCACAGCTCTGACGTGGAAACCACCTGGGCGGAAGAATGTGCTCCCATTACCAGGGGAGAGGAGCTGGGAGGGAGGGCAGGTCCATGACTAGTGGTGGTGGTGGGGGGTGGGGTCCACTCTGCATTCACGGAATTGTCAGCAACTACAATTCAAGAAGATAAGCCCCTCCCAAAATAAGGTAAGCAAACTCCGGGAGACAGTGAAGGCCAGAGAAGCCTGGCGTGCTGCAGTCCACGGGGCTGCAAAGACTCAGACACCACTTAGCGAGTGAACAACAGCAAAATGAGGTATCTCAGTGGTCCCCAGATTTGGAGATATCCTGGACCAGTAACATTAAAAAAGCAAAACCAAACCAACCAACAAAAAAAACATTAGGTAAATCAATCTAAAATTACCAAACTTTGAGAGAAACGGACCTCCTTCTAGCATCAGCACGACAAAAGAAAGTCCATTTTTAACACAGAAAGAGTAGGAAGATTGAAATCCCAGGACAAAAGGGCCTCCTATTCTCTCAGTCTATGGAAAGCTCCCCAACATTGTCCAATTTGCCTCAGATCAGAGATCCTTGCCGAGGACCAGCACTGGTCTCAGGTAGTTGCCAGGAAACCACCGAGAGCCCAGTGGATGTTAGTAATCCGTCTTATTTCTCACACTCTGCCATGCTGTTAAGGTATTTGCTGCACATCTTCCCCTCCCACCCCACCTGAGTGGTGGGCTTTGTGTGGGCAGGACGCAGGGGCTCAACAGAGTAAGTCCTCAGTGGGGGTAGAGTGAATGGGAGAAGGAAAAACATTATAGAGAGAGCAGAGGCCAGTCCCAGAGATCATGCAGAGATCAAAACTAAGGGAGGGGGCCAACCCCTCCTCCCACCCATACACACCAACCCACCCCCGCCACCCACCACCTACAGAGGATTCTGTCTTCACACTGCAGAGTGAACCACAAAGGCTCTGGGGACAAAGTGCAGAAATGATGTTCACATCAAAAGAACACGAGTCTTCTTTCTGAAAGGGCAAATCAGGAAAGGGGACTGGGAGGGCGCTAAGTCATAGCTACGACTGTTCATCACTGCGGATTGACACAGAAGAGAATACACCCGATTCCTGAATGAGGCCCCTTTAAGATCAACAGAGCAACCTCCAATCCACGGGGTGAGCCACCACTAGTGGAAACTGGCACCATCATCCTCTGAACAGCTGACACTCAAGAGCACTCACACAGACCGATATAACTAAAAGTGAAAGTGTCAGTCACTCAGTCATGTCCGACTCTTTTCAACCCCATGGACTGTAACCTGCCAGACTCCTCTGTCCATGGGATTCTCCAGGCAAGAATACTGGAGTGGGTTGCCATTCCCTTCTCCAGGGGATCTTCACAACCCAGGGATCAAACGCAGGTCTCCTGTATTGCAGACGGATTCTTTACCATCTGAGCCACCAGGCAAGGCCCACCAGTATAACTAAGTGATGGATAAATAGGTGCATGGATGGATAGATGAATGGATGGATGATGGGTAGGTAGATAGATGCATGTATACATGGATGGATGAACAGCAGATGGATGGAAAGATCTATACATAGTTAGGGATAAACAGACACACACACACACACACACATATATATCCACGCCTCAATATCTCCTTACAAAAGGTACTATTTTCTCTATTTAATAGAGGAGGAAACTGAGGCTTCTAAAGTTTGTCACTCTAGTCACTCATTCAAACCGTTAAGCAATTTTTGACTCCTACATTTTGGTGATTAAACTGCGTGAGGCAGATGCATAAACTTGTCTCAGAATCACCTCCAGGGAGAGAGAAGTGACTCTCCAGCTGTAAACAGAGATCCTGTAAGGAGAGAAGGAGGAGGACAGCAAAACCCGCTCCTAGAGGAAAACCATTCCCTCCACTCTGGGAAGGATGCTGGGAACTTTCCCACAGAGTATCTCCCTTAATCTTCTAACCTCCACTTTCTAGCTGAGAAAACTAATGCCCAGAGAGCTCATGTGACAGAAAGCGAGAAAGCCAAGATTTGCGCTCAGGTCATTCTGATCTTAGTCTGTTTGACTGGCTGGCTCAGAGAAGGTTTTGATGAATCATACTAAGTTAGAAAGAGAGAGTGGGGATCAGTCCTCACAGTAGCTCTATTTTCTTTTTATTAACCTAAAATCTGCACATTTTTACAAGATGTATAAACTTGAGGAGTTTGGAGCTGGCGAGCAAACAAAACCCCAGCCAACAGGATTTTGATTCCTGCTCAAAGAGCACATGGAGTTAACACGCAGATGCACGCATTAGGCTCTGCTTTGGCCGAGTGCGCCCGAAATAGCTGCTGTCCTCTACCCCGCCTCTCTCCCCAACCATCATTCATTAATTTCTGCTTTGTGGGTGCCGAGGCTCATCGGTTACAGAAAAGTCGTCTGGCCTTGCAGCCTTTTTCTGAAACTGGGTGATAAGTGTTTGAGGGGACCCAGCAGGCAGCGGATGAGGGGACACGTTGAGGCCATGTCAAGGCTGCCAGGTGCCCACGTTGCGGGGGATCCCTGGTCTGAAAGGATTCCCTCAGTGACCCCAGGAGCACCTCCATGGTTCGCAGTTTTGGCTGGGACTTGGAGGGATGGTTTGTAGCTCTCAGGCGGGGACAAGACGGGATGAGACTGACTTGTGCGCTATGACCCTCCTGGTATGCAGGCTCCCAGGCGACACCTGCCTCTGTGCTTTCCTGTCCTGAGAATGGCGCTGGGTCAAACCACACAGTCAGGACCAGCCACAGGCTCTAACCAGAGCCTCAAGACATTTTTGGTGAATGAATGAATGAGTGAGTGAATGAATGAGCTACTCTGAGCATCCGTGTTCTTGCTCATTGTTATCCTACCACACAAACTCACACAGGTTAAAGGAAAGAAACACGCTCTTCTCTTACCTTAAAAGCTAAATGCTGTACAAGTGTTCCTTGTGATTGAAAATCCAGCACTTGCCTTTAAAGAAATCTCAACTTCTATCAACCCAGCAAGCATTCCCAAGAGTCTGGTGCTCCGTTCCAGGCCACATACGGGGCTGACAGAGATGAAGAGAGGCAGCGGGCTGCAGAGGCTCCCCCATCTGAGAGGAGCGATCCCCCTGGACCTCAAGGCAAGCATGGATTCTCTGAGAGAATCTCTCTGCGGGGGGAGTAGAGAGTAAAGAGCATGTGCCCCCACAAGGCACTCACGAAGGCTCCAGGGAAGGCCTATGTGTCCCATAACAGACTCTCTTGCCTCCAGTCATCTAGCATCATGTGCCTAAAAACTTACAGGAAGACCTGAGGCCCGAGATCAGATAGAAGATGTGCGAACATCCACTTTCTCCAAAACAGGATTAATAGGAGGATTAAATGAGATAATGTCAGCAGGCATGCCTGACACACTGTTCAGTTCAGTCGCTCAGTCGTGTCTGACTGTTTGAGACCCCCATGGACTGCAGCACGCCAGACCTCCCTTTCTGAAAAAAAAGCGTGACCTCATTCCACAACCAACAGCCAGGGTGGATCAGAAGACCTAAGACTTGACAATTTCAGCCTCCTGTGGTTGGGGTGGGAAATGGGTGAAAGAAAAGTATATGGTAGCCTCGAAGTCAAAGGTATTTGTTCCACACCTCATAGCTCTTTGGGCGGGGGGGAGATGTGTATAAGAGACAGATCCACACACTGTTACAAACAAACTGGATCCATGCTGGTATCGGGACCTCCTGTCTCTCCCCAGCACTGGGAACCCAGGGGCTACCACTTTTCTGGACTGCACACCAGCCCTATATAGCATATCAGTCTTGAAGTAGTNTTAAAGCCAGTATATCACTGCTAAGGACCTCATGCTTCCCTTGGCCAATCTGTAAAATGGGTATGTGAAATAAAAATATCTCCTGCCATATCAAACAACAACAAAAAAAGTCACAGCCATCAGTGATTCCTGGCCTCCAAAGGTGAAGAGGGCTCCCAAAGCGGTGATCCAGCAGATGCTGCCAGCCCCCACGGTGATTACTGAGATGCTGGGGAAAGGCCAGAAGCAAAGGCAAACAAGGAAACAGAACTGCCCCAGATAGCTGAGGTGCATATGAAAGGAATGGAATCAGTGAGCCCAGAGGCTGGCAGATGCCTGATCTGTGCCATTCAGACTGCCTGCTCCCTTTGTTGCAACCTTTTGTGCATAGCCCGACTTTCCCTCCTGCCTCCTTGGAGCAGTTTTCTCAGAGCTTCTGAGATACTGTCTCTCAGGACTAGGAATCCTACACATGCCCACAAAATAAAACAACTCTCTACTTTCAGGTCGTGACTCTATTTTTTAGTCAACAGGTACAACTCACTCCTTCCTTCAGCAGATAATCTGCGTGCCTCTCTGTGCCAGAACTGCACTTGGAGGGGTGCGTGGGCAAAAGAGCCACGACTCCCGCCCCCGTGGGCCTTCCATTCTGGGGATGGGGCCTTCTAACAGCCGGCAAAGTGCACGCCAGAGTTTGGCCCTTTCTTTATGGGACTGTGCTTCTTTTCTAAAAAAACACCACACCGAATGCCTGATTCTCGCTCTTCCCTCTCGGCGATGTGGTTTGGAGACAGAATCGCACACAGAGATTGGAACCCCCCTCCTCTCCCTGTTTCTGTTACCTGGGATTCCTTGTGCAGCTGCCCTGTGGTCGAGTCAGCTCCGGGTGGCGAGACGGTCACACAGCGTGAGCTCACCTGGGCAGAGACTTGGACTACTCTGCTCACAGCCATGTCCCCAGAGCCTGCACGGTGACCGGCACAGAGCAGGTGCTCAATAAACGGTTATCAGGTGAAAGAAGGCGTTCAGGCTGTTTCTGAGTCGTTTCCAGTCGGCTGATAACAGAGTGTTCGGTGACCACCTGCATAAGCCTCCAGGTACAGAGGACCACGCAGCACACTGGCATCGCTCTGGACTCAACTTTTTATTTGGAAATAATTATAGATTCGCAGGGGGTCGTTAGGAAATGTACAGGGAACACCCAGACATCTTTCGCCTAGCCTCTCGCAAAGTCAGGATCTTGCATAGATAGAGCACAATGTTGAAACCAAGAAACAGACATTCCACAACCCCTAGAGCTGAATTCAAACTGCACCCGCCATACAGGTGTGTTGTGTGCGTGCACGTGTAGCTCTCTGTAATTTTATCACAAATGTGTCTTTCTGCACACAACAGCCCCTCCAAGACACTCAGCTGTGCCATCCCCCCAAGGTTCCCTGCCTTCCCCTGCATGCAGCACGCCCTCTCCCCCTCCCTGAGCCCTGACCACCACTAACTTGTTCTCCAACCCTAAGATTATGTTACGTCACCAAAGCTACCCAAACGGAGTCATGGAGCAAATAAGCTTGTGGGACCGGCCTTTTTCACGCCTCAAGGTTCATCTGGGTAGTTGTGTCTATCAGCAATTCATCCATGATATGGTCATTCCATACTGTGTTTAACCCTTACATATATTTTTAATTCTAAGAAATACAACAGATAATTACGGCTGGTTTGCATTGTCGTATGGCAGAAACCAACGCAACATTGTAAAGCAATATTCCTCCAATTTAAAAAAAAATTAAGTTAAAAAAAGGAAGAAATACAGCAGAATTGCCCCCTTAAATGCCATGGAAACCCTGACCAGCCATGGATACATCATCTATTTCCCCCACATCGTCACCAACACTGGAGGACATCAAACTGTTTAATTTCTGCCAGTCTCATGAGTGGGTGGGGGCGTCCCTGGTGGCTCAGTGGCAAAGAATCCACCTGCCAATGCAGGACACGTGAGTTTGATCCCTGGGTCAGGATCCTCTGGAGAAGGAAATGACAACACATTCCAGGATTCTTGCCTGGAGAATCCCTGGGACCAAGAAGCCTGGGGGGCTACAGTCCATGGTGCAAACTGTCCAACACGACTGAAGTGACTAAACAATGACGCAAGTGCAAACTGATCTCGCATTATGTGGGAGCATGTTGCTGCTGAGTCGCTTCAGTCGTGTCCGACTCTGTGCGACCCCATAGACGGCAGCCCAGCAGGCTGCCCCATCCCTGGGATTCTCCAGGCAAGAACACGGGAGTGGGTTGCCATCTCCTTCTCCAACGCGTGAAAGTGAAGTCGCTCAGTCGTGTCCGACCCTCAGCGACCCCATGGACTGCAGCCTGTCCTCTGTCCATGGAATTTTCCAGGCAAGAGTACTGCAGTGGGGTGCCATTGCCTTCTCCGATGTGGGAGCATATACTTTCCTTATTCCACAGATAAGACTCTTAGAAAACTCGGCACGGCAAGAGACTCCTGGGCATAGGGATGACCATAAGGAAAGACAACCGTCTAACGTGACAGCCCCAGAGGGCGACGCTGAAGCTCATGTGTGTGCAGGGGACCGAATGGAGGTGTTGGTGGTGCCAATTAAAGGCCTGCCTGGACCCCAGCCCTTTCATTCAAGAAGTACCGTCATATTCCGGCCCCGGAACTGGGGCAATCTCATAACTTGTTTTGGCCAACAGGAGGTTTCCCAGGTGGTGCTAGTGGTAAAAAAAAAAAAAAAGAAACCCACCTGCCAGTGCAGGAGATATAAGAGACGTGGGTTTGAACCCTGGGTCAGGAAGATCTCCTGGAGGAGAAAAGGGTAATCCATTCCAGCAGTCTTGCCTGGAGAATCCCATGGACAGAGGAGCCTGGCAGGCTACAGTCCACGGGGTCACAGAGAGTCTGACACGACTGAGCAATTGAGCATGCACGCATGCATTGGAAGTGACCTTGTACCAATTCTGAGCCGAGGTCTCAATGATGCTTGCGTGCTTCTGTTTTCTCTCACAGCCCTGCCACTGCCTCTCCAACAGACCCACACGTGCTGCTGGAGGAGAAGACACAGCATACAGCCGAGCTGAGAAGTCCCACAGAGACTGTCCCAGGCCAGCCCTGAGCCAGCTGAGCCCCCACACCTGTGAAAGAGCCCACCACGTCAACAGAGCTGCTTACCCGACTGACAACAGACCACAGACATGTCAGGGAATCCAGCGAGTCCAGAAGAACCATTCAGCTGAATTGTACACTCATTACCAATAATACAAACCAACTGCTTCAAGACATCAAGACTGGGGCAATTTGTTACCAAGCAACAGCTAACCGATACAGCAGTGTTCAAGAAATCTCCCGCCAGGCAAATCTCCCTGGGCACAGTGACAGCCGCACAAGATGGATTTGAAGGAGTCTTTGGCAAATTAAGACATATCTCTGTTCCAACATACAGAACTCCCAGACAAGTTTCCCCCTTATCCCCCAGCCCTAGGCCACCCACTCTAAGGAACTTTAACAACTTCTGTCAAAGATAGTTGCCATCTTAACATGACAGTGGGTGGGAAACCCAAAGTGGTAAAACTGCCTCTTCCCTGGCCTCACCCTAGGAGACAAGGGTGTTTAAAAATACCCTTTCCCCTTTAAAACATGGAATCTGTCCAGGGTCAGCCTCCCACACACTTCCACTCAATTTCTGACTCTGGTTATAAAACCTTGTGCCAAAAATAGATTTCAAGGGGATTTCATAGACATGTTCTCAGGCATAATTGCAGTGTTCCTGCAAACTTTGGAGAAATTCAATTTCAGTCTTTGAACACACACACTCTTCAAAGCCCTGCCTCCCAGGTATTAAACATCAGGAAGAACTATGATTGATCTCTCTCTCTCTATTCCTCTCTCTCCCTGGCTCTGCCACAACGCAGGCAGGTGTCAGACGCAGCTGTTCTCAACGAGCTTCTGCCTGGTCGATTTCAGCAGGCTGCCTCTGCCCCCCTCCAAACTGTCCGGCCACTGGTTGTCTGGCCACCGGTTGGCACACCTGCTCGGGCCTGGCCGGTTGCGCACCTGCTCCGGCTCCTCTCGGCTCCTCCTTCCCACCTCTGCCCTTTCCTTCCTTTGCTTCCCCCGAACAAAGGCATCCCCAACACCCCCTCACTCCATTCTGATCCCGTTTGTCATTGCAGCCTCGCCCTTCCACCTCACACAAGTGCAGAGCTTGGAACAAGGAGAAGGCTAGAATTCAGCTGGCCCACTCCCTCTTAAGTTTGCAGAGGAAGCCTGGAGAGCCAGGCTGGGTGCAGGATGCAGTCAAGGTCAAATGTGTGGGTGGTGATCAAGGCAGAGCTGGAACCCAGAACCCCACACCAAGGGAGTCACCTCAAATTGTGATCACCCACCAGGCTCTAAAACAACAGCAATAATGATATTAATAATTATAATAGCTCCATTTATGAAACTCTTCTTATGTGCCAGGCACTGGGTACATATTTAATTATTATTGTCATTTTATAGATGGAGAAACTGAGGGATGGAGAAGCTAAGTGCCCCATCAAGGCCACAGCTACCAGCTGGGAGATCAGGGATGCGAGGTCAGCTCTGATGCCAAGGATCACGGCTCCTCGGGCCCACTCTGAATCCTGCTGCAAGCACCTCTTCCACAGGGATGTCTTACTCCCTCATTGCACAGCGCCATGCTTCTCGAGGCCCTCCTTGCCAGTTTACAGACTCCCCTTTCCCATTCACTCCACAGTCTGTCTGCTGGTCTTAGGTGGGCCCTCGAAGGCCATCCCAGCTCCTTTGTGGAATGGAGCCAGTGTTTCAGGACAGATGTGCTCTCTCAGCCAAACGCCACCACTTCCTGGCTCTGTGATGTCCGACAAGCAAACTCACCCTCTGAGTCTCAGTTTCCCCATCTACAAAATGGGACAGGATGATCCCTTTCATAGAGACACAGGAAAGAGTAGATGAAATAAATACAAGTGTGATGCCCAGGACACAGCAGGCTCTCAGGAACGAGTCCTCCTCAGGACCAGCTGGTGCCCTCACTACCCCGTATCCACCACCTCACACCCAGTCTCAGAGCACATAGCTTTTTTCTCCACCCACCACTGCCCTTCACAGTATCTGGTCCCTAATGGGCCTTGCCCCACTGTTCTGGGCTCCTACGGAGGCATTTACCTTCTGTGACATGTCTAGTCAGTGCCACCATCTAGGCCCCAATTCTACACATTGCTTAGGCTCTAGAGTTCTCCCCACTGTCAAATTACAACAGCTTTGAGGACAAAGCCATTCCTATGCTCTCTGAAATACCTAAACCACCCCCTGCCCCAATCGACAGATCACTGGCACTGTTGGTACACAGAGATCTCAGGGTCCAATGCAGTCTCCAGAAACACCTACTGATTTGTTTCATTTGTTCATTCAACCCATAGTTTGCTCAATATCCACAAGGTGCCAAGCCCTGTGCTAGCCTGCAGAAGACACAGGAAGGGGTAAGTCCCAAGCCCCTGTCCTCTCACAGCTCCCGGCCTAGCAGGGGAGCTGGGAGTGTGAGTGCACAGTTGGGCAGACCCTGGGAGCTGCCTCCCCAGTGATCATTCTTTTCCTGGCTGACAGAGCCCTGACTGTGTTGGGCATCTACCTCTGCCCTTAACTGATGCAGAGCTAAGTCCTGGTCCTTTAAAGCCCTCAGTCACATTCCCTTGGCAATGACTGGTTTAGACATGGCATGAGACCCAATTCCAGCCAATGAGACAGAAGGGAAAATTGGCTGGGGGCTTCTGAGAAAGACTTCTTCCCTGATGAAAGAAACAGAGAGCTGCCTCTGCCTTTTGTCCCCTGGGTCTTGTGGCATCTTCAGGGGATGCTCAGGACAGTGGAATCCTTTTAGATGATGATAGCAGAGAAGAAGGACAGAAAGACTGTGGGTTTTGATGGCATGGAATGAACTGCTGAATTAACTGACTCCAGAGCTTTGGATCATGTGAGATAAGAAAGGGTCTTACTCTCTGTCAGTTAAGTCAGGGAATCCAATTCGCTGAAGCCAAATGCAGGCTCCCTGGTTCAACAGTGAATACCCAAGAGTTAACACTCTCGTGATGGCCTACAGGACATCTTTCTGAGCCCTGAGCAGCTCTGCCTTACTTTGGCGGGTTGACTGGGGTAGATGAGGAGCCATGAAGGAAATCTTCAAAAAGAAGTCACCTACGATCAGTCTTCCTTTCCAAGAGTGGGAAAGAGCTGGCTGAGACGGCGTCTGCCAAGACAGAAGGGATGAGCTAGCCAGGGGATGTGCAGGCGAAGAGTCTGAACTCTGCAGGAGCCCACACACTGCAGATGGAGACAACAGCACCTTTGCTGCGTCCTCTCCAGGCCTCACCTTGTTCCTCTGTAAAATGGGGACAGAGACCTCCCTTGCAAGGTGGTGGTGGGGCTCTGATGTGCACAGAAAAACACCTGTAATTGCCTGGCTCTAGTAAATCTTAGCTGCTGTCACAGGTGGCCTTTGCCTGGGGAATGGCTCACCCAAAGCTGAGACCGAGGATCTAAATCCAGCTCCCTCCATGTCCTCCGCTTCTCTCCCACTGCCTCAGCCTTCCAGACCAGCCACTGTCTCCCTTTCCTCGCCCTCCTCCTTCGGGCCTTTTGCAGGCTGCCCTCCTGCCAGAAGTGGCTCCTCTACCTGATAATACCACGGCTCTCACCTCTTCTTTCATCCCAAACCATTTTGCCTGAGTCAGTCGGTGTCACTTCTAGGAATATGTCCTCAGAAGATGCCTGAACACAAGCCCAGGGGTCCACAGACAAGACATCCATCCCAATGGTGCCCCTAATGGCACAATTCGGGAACAACTGCCAGGAAGTGCTCTATTAAATAAATTACAGCAGAGCCACTTATAAAAGACAAGGTAGAGAAATATTTACTACTATTTAAGATGCCCATACTCTACTACTGAGTGACAGAAAGATTAAAAAAAAAATCTTTCTATTTACCTGTCAATCATAGAGAAACATCTGGAATGACATTATCTGGAAGGAAATGTTAATGGAGGTTAGCTCTGTTGTATGCATTGCATTTGAGTTTTACTTTGTATTTTTTGATATCATTTGTAATTCTATAATCATTATGTAACCAATCTATAATTGGGAGGGGGAGCTATTTTTATTTTTAAAAGGGAAAAAGAAATAGACAATTATGGCCAAGATCCACATTTTTTGGACAATCCTCAGCTAAAGCCATGTGCGACATAACTGGAAAGTTTATGCTGGTTTTGATGACTTGAAACCTCCACCATGACATCTCACCCCTACTTGGAAACTTCCTAGTGTGATGAGCTCGCTACTGTCCCAGGCCAGGCCCTAACAGCTAGAAAACTCTCTCACACTGAACAGTACTCTCACTCTCAGTCCTAGTTCTGGTCTTCCGTGCCGCACAGAACCAACCCAGTGCTCCCCTCTCCCTCCATGCCCTCGTCATTCTCCACCACAGCCACTCATCAAGTGACGTGACTTCCTGGGGATGCCCCATTCTAGGCAGAGCACAGGCAAAGGCCTGGAGTGGCTCCAGCACACGTGGCCCATCTCGAGGATGCTGTGGACTCGTCTGGCAGGACCACATGGGACCAAAGCAGATGAGGCTGGGGTGAAGTTGGTATAGTTCCCACAATCTGAGTGACGTGACTTCCTGGGGATGCCCCATTCTAGGCAGAGCACAGGCAAAGGCCTGGAGTGGCTCCAGCACACGTGGCCCATCTCGAGGATGCTGTGGACTCGTCTGGCAGGACCACATGGGACCAAAGCAGATGAAGCTGGGGTGAAGTTGGTATAGTTCCCACAATCTGTGCCACAAAGACTGACCTTTACCTCACAGAGCAGTGGGGCTCACCCTTTTTGTATCCACAACACCTTCAAACACTAAAATTTTAAGCATTACATGTGAAGGAATGAAAAGACTTAAACACATCTCTAGAGCTTTCCCGGTGGATCAGACAGTAAAGAATCGGCCTGCCATGCAACAGACCTGGGTTCAATCCCTGGGTCAGGAAGATCCCCAGGAAAAGGGAATGGCAAGCCACTCCAGTATTTCTTCCTGGAGAATTCCATGGACAGAGGGCTACACATCTCTAAAACAAGCTGTGGTTATTTTAGCTCGTGCCCTACCTGTATCAGTCAGGACAGGACAGATTATGCTGCAGTAACAAATAAAAGCAAAGTGTCAATGTCTTAAGAGTGAAGGCTCACTTCTCACTGATTGCTGCACGTCCATCATGGTTTGGCAGAGGGCTCTGCACCACATCATCTTCACTTGGGAATCAGACTAGGTGGGGGTTCCACCTTCATGCTGCCTCAGTTGCCGAGAGAGGAAAAGGGGACAGTGGCTAACAGCATGCTAGTTATTAAAGCTTCCATTCCGAGATGACAAATGTCACTTCTCCAATTTCACCGGCCAAAGCAAGACACACAGCTGTAACTAATGACAAAACAGGCAAAGAAGCTCCGTTTACCACCTACCTAGAAAGTAAGGAACTAGAAACACTTCTATAGCACTAATGACTACCTCAACTAATACAAATGAAGAGAGAAGAGGGGTGGGTGAGAAAAGAGCAAAGAAAGGAGATGATATTTATGACCCAGGCTTTTTTGCTAAACACTCTACAAACCTTAATTGGACCCTCTTTACACCCTTGCCCTTCACAGCTCATCCAGTTTCCTCGAACAGCATCAAAAGCATGTTTTTTTGACATCACTCACACGTCAATGGCCCAGCTGTGAGTTGTGGTCAGCAATCACCACTTAGGCAACGGGGCCTCATCCCAAGATTTCGTTGTTGTTGTTGTTGAGTGGGGGACAGTGACTGTTTGTGTTTGATAAGAAATCCATTCATCCAACACATTTATTAGGCACCTACTATGTACCAGGGCCTGAAAATGCGAAGTTAAAGAAAGGCCCCACCTGTGCCACCTCTAAGAAGCATAGTGATAAGGGGGGCTCTGGCTGCTGAGGCTATTTCCCCTTTCTGGGTACCCCGTCCTTCCCCTCACATCCTCCTCTCCCTGACACATCACTCCTGTCCAGTCTCCCGGCCCCATGAAACAAGGAACGACATCTTCATACCAGTGGGTTTTCAGCTACTAGAGCAGGCGGCATGCAGTGAGGCCAGCTCAGAACCGGAAACCCGAGGACTGGGTTTGAGACCTGGCTTCATCAGTGAGTAACCACCTTATGGGGGGAGGAAGCTGGTATTTATGGAAGCATGTGGCAGGGCTTGCTGTGAGGAAAACTGAAAGATACAAAGACATGTGAAAAGTTACCTAAGTTAAAAGACGATGAGGATGGTAATAGCAGCAACTGTGTGCCAGGCACCGTTTTAAGAATCACTAGTCTTGATCCCTCTCATTCCTCAGGAAAGCACCCATGAGGTTGGCGCTGTTGGCATCCTGTCTCACAGACGAGGAAACAGGGGACTGAAGCCGCTCAACTCCCCCAGGAAGCCAGAGACACGAAAGCGATGGCGTCAGGACGGTGGGGCAAGCAGGAAGGCGCAGGTGGGGATGCCACTGTGTTCGCTTGGGACTGCTTTCTCCCTCAGCGGGGACTGATTTTTCTCTCTCAGTGTGGACCAAACAGTTGTCATTTGCTCCTTCTCAAGAACGTTCGATTCTTCAGAGCTGGTATTAACCTTGGGGCAGAGAGGAGTTCATTCTCGGCCCTAATCATTCACAGTCACACAGTCTGGTTCACTGCGGTTGCACATGAGGCTGTGTCCTCGCTGAAAATACACTGGAGTCCTAACCCTGCACCTGTGAATGTGACCTTATTTGGAAACGGGGTCTTTGCAGATGTGATCAAGTTTAGATGAGGTCATCCTCAGCGAGGGTGGGCTCCATTCTGATATGACTGTTGTCCTTATAAGGACAGAGAGATGTGAAAATGAGACACAGACAGAGTGGGGGGCCAGCCGTGTGAAGACACCAGCTTACGAGCAGTAGAGGTTGCTGGAAACCATCAAAAGCTTTCCTACAGGTTTCAGAAGCTGCGTGGCCCTGCCGGCCCCTTGATTTCAGACTGCTAGCCTCTAGAACTGTCTTGCTCACTCACTCAGTAGTCTCCGACTCTTTGTGACCCCACGGACTGAAGCCCGCCAGGCTCCTCTGTGCATGGGATTTCCCTGGCAAGAATACTGGAGTGCATTGCCATTTGTTTTTCTAGGGGATCTTCCCGACCCAGGGATCAAATCCACGTCTCCTGCACTGACAGGCAGATTCTTTACCACCAAGCCACCAGGGAAGCCCCTACCAAAGCTGAGTCACACAAAATCTACATTTTCAAACAGGGACGCATCACCCACCTCATAGGACTGTCAGGAAGACAAAAGTAGGGAGACAAGGTAAGTGGCCTCACGTAGCACCTGGCACACGGCAGAGGCTCTAGAAATGTCACTGGCTTTTCTCTCTCCTCATCCCTATCTTTCCCCCTGCCCCCGCTGTCTTCCCGACCCCCACCTCCACGACCACCCTTTCTCTCTTCCTCTCTCTCTCCCGGGACAGGCTACATAATTGGTAGGATGTAGTGCAAAGTGAAAATGTGGGCTTCCCTGTTCAAAGTTATTAAGGATTTCAATATACGACTACAGAGTATTGAATCAAGTTGTGGGGCCCCTCTCACCACAGAATCCCATGTCATTACATAGGTCACACACCCAGCTGGCCTTGCTCCTTCCCCTTCCCTGTCCCATCAAGCTCTCCTGCTTCCCAAATCTCCCCAGCCTGGTTTTCCAAATTCAAGGCCCCAACAGTTGACCCCCTTTTCTGCTACTGTTCTCTGCTAATGGATTCAAAGGTTTAGATACCATAGAGTTAATAATTCCCCTTCCTTGGCAGGGAGAGGAAAAGAGGCCAGTTTGAATTAGTGAAAAGTCTGAGAAATAAGACTTTATTATAAGTGTCTATATTACTAAAGAAATTCCATTTTATGACTTGCAGATTTCTCTGGCGGCAGAGGCGACATGGAGAGGAGGCGCGAGAGGAGGATGTTCTACTATTCTGCACGTGACTGAGCAAGCGGAAAAGACCTAACTTATAATGAGCACACTCCTTACTTGCAGATGATGCTACTACACACCATGCCCCTTAAGTGGGTTGATATTCCGCTTGCCGGCAATCACTTTGCCTGGTGAAACTTTTCTGCCGCGACAGACACTGGTAAGATTCTTCTGCAGTGGTGCTACATAACAAAACGATTTCCCTGACCTTGCGGGCAATCCATAGTATAGACTGGGCTACAGAAAATTCCCGTCAAAGGGAAAAACCAGCACAACCAATTCTCTCTCTGCCGCCTGCCTCTAGAAGAGTCACACCCTCCGAGTCTCCTTGTAAAACGCCATGGCGCACCAGCTTTGGACGCAGTCCTCACTGGCTCTGCAGTTTCAGACCTAACTTGTCCTGTCACAGTTCGATCCAGACCTATGTGGAGGATGGTAGCTCCAAACAGTTCACATACCCCACGACTCAAAGCCTCAGTTACCTGGGCCTGGAATGCCCTGCCCCCAACCGAACAGTCCATCAAAACCCTAATTCAGGTTTCAAGCTCCAGCTCAAAGGTTCTGTCCTTCAGAAAGCCGCCTCAGACTCTTGCAGGCAAAATCCGTGCCCCCGTCTGCCCCTGTGGCACATCTATTACAGCATCTGTGTTCCTAACAGTCATCTGAGAGCTTCTTTGATAGAGTGAGAGTGCCCGTGGGCCTTGGGTCTTGTCCCTCTCTGGGGAGACTCTGCGACTCAGCAGTTAAGTAGCAGAAGGGGTCCCAGCCCCACCACTAACCAGCTGCATGCAGATGGTAACAACAGCTTCACAGCCCCGGGAGGATTAAATCAGATGATAACTCGAAAGGGCTTAACAGAGCCTGGCAAAAAGCAAGCTCAAAAAAAACGTTAACAGTTCTCCATGAACACTGGTGTATAAATACAAGGTCACAGGATGGCCATGCAACCCGGTTTGGCTGGACAGTCCCTGTTTATATCCACGGTGCCAGTGTTATCATTAATAATGCCCTCTCTTCTTCTCAAAATCATCTTGGCTTGGACGGCAAATTACATGGTCACCCTAGACAATTGGGACCAGGTCTGTTTTATTTACCAGTGTCTCCCTGGCACACCAAGCAGTGCTTAGCACATATTAAGTATTTAATAAAAATGTGTCGAATGAATGAACGTGTCTCCAGGGAGCAGGAGGCGCCTGGCACCTGGCAGGAGCTTCATAACTGCAACATATGGCTGATATTTCTTGGTGCTTTCAAGCACCCCTTGACCCAGAGAAGGCATGACTCAAGGCTAGGCAAGGGAATGAATGAATGAGTACCTCCTGCTTCGTCTCTCTGCTGCCAATAGTACCTCTGAGGGAAGGAATGACATCGCACAGAGGTAGAGAGAAGAGTGGGTCAGATGGAGAAGGTGAGGCTGATGTTCGCCCATGAGACTGTGGAGGGAGGGGGGTGATCCTCTTGAGACTGCAGCAGGGCACCCCCGTCATCATCTCCCAGATAGGAATTAGTGACTGTTCTTGCCATGGAAGCAGCAAGAAGCCACAGCCTACAGTAGCTGGACCGGTAGGTCCAGAGGGCTCTTGAGGGTCTGGGACTCTTGCCACCACCGAACATTCCACACAGGGCGCAAGGGTTCAGGGTTCCGGCAGGTGCTGCCCCCTAGCAGCCCACACAGCCACAGGGGAGAACCCACCGAAATTTAGATGCCAGAGCAGACTGGAGAGGATGGGAACCATCTCTTCCCTTCTGAGCCCGGAAAGGAAATTTCACATGTTGGTAGCCAAAAAAATTTTGGACACAGACCATGCACTAGGCAGGGTGGTAAGAACTTTAAGAACATCAACACAGCCATCAGAACAGCCCTGGGAGGTAGCTACCCCCATTTTACACATGGGGAGAGTCAGAGGGGAATGACTTGTCAGAGGTCACACAGCCAGGAAGAGACAGAGCCCAAATTCCCCAGGAGTAGGAACCCAACAGGAGTGCTCTTCTTCCCTCTCAACCCGTTTTGGGGGGAAAAAAAAAAAAAAAGCCCAGTTCTTGCTCCTTTTACAGGTTGGCTGTGACCTTGAGGTTGGACCGCCCTCTCTGGGTCTCACCTCCCATCTTCAAGAACAACGTTCTAGGATGCTAAAACAGACACCCGATGGCCAGGACAGATCTCCTCCTGAGACCACAGGGCTTCAGGATGACCAGGCCCTGGGCGAGCCCAGGTGTGTGGAAACACATTGATCCACTTCGGGGCCCTAGGTGGGGTACCTGCCTAAGCCCTCTTTCTGAAGGACCCTCTGTCGCTGGACTGAAAAACCAGGCAGCAGATCTGAGGGCCCGACGAGAGTGCGGGGCTTGGAGCCCCTGTGTCACCAGGTGGGGGACTCCTGGAGCTTGGGGAGGGCTGTGGGCAGGGTGAGGGGCGCCAGGGAAGAGCAAGGCCGGAGATGCAGAGGGCATCTGGCAGAGGGTCCCGCGGCACTTCGGCTCTTGGAAGCTCCGAAAGCGCCTTTGCGGAGGAGAGAAGCCCCCAGCCCCGGGTCAACGTCCACAGCTTCGCTCCTGTTCCTAGCCTGCAGATACCCGGACCTGGAGAAAGGGGGGACCCCGCAATACTGGGGAGAAGCCAGGCAGAGAAGTCAGAGACAGCTAGGAAGGAAGAAATCGGGGGGTTCTAACGCCTTGGACGACCCAGGCCCCAGTTCCGAGGCTGTTCGGAGCCCCGGAAAGTTTGCGCGCGGCAGGCGGACGGCGCGCCCCCTCCCCGCGCCTGCAGGCGCCGGGTCCGCAAGCGCCCACCCCGGCCAGCCCCGCCCGCGCCGGCTGCCCGCTCAAGGTCACCGCTGACAAGGCGCCTGCCTCCTCGGGGCGAGTGGACCCGGGACGCGCTCCGGCTCAGGCTCTGGCCGGGCAGCGGTTCCTGGGGACGAGCACCCGAGGAAGGGAAGCCAGCCGGGAGGAAGAGAGAGACCGAAGGAGAGGGGAGGAGGCCCAGAGCCCCAGGCCCGGCCGCCCCTGCCTCACCTGCGCCGGCTCCGCGAGCGAGATGCTGCCGCTGCCGCT
This sequence comes from Oreotragus oreotragus, assembly GCA_006410675.1. NCBI lineage: Eukaryota > Metazoa > Chordata > Mammalia > Artiodactyla > Bovidae > Oreotragus > Oreotragus oreotragus. The sequence goes on from SJYX01018695.1 coordinate 234,145, forward strand.
GCCGCTGGTGCGCGCCCGGCCCGGCCCGGCCCCGCTGCGGCTGCGGCTCCTCTGCCGCCGCTGCCCCGCGCTCGCCTCGCCCCGCCGCCCCGCCG
>SJYX01018695.1:242690-285520 GCA_006410675.1 Oreotragus oreotragus
GACAGAGGATGAGATGGCTGGATGGCATCACGGACTCAATGGACATGAGTCTGAGTGAACTCCAGGAGATGGTGATGGACAGGGAGGCCTGGCGTGCTGCGATTAATGGGGTCGCAAAGAGTCGGACACGACTGAGCGACTGAACTGAACTGAACTGAACTGAAGCAACTAATGGAAAATGCCACGGATGGAAAAGCCTGGTGGGCTGCAGTCCATGGGATCGCGAAGTCGGACACGACTGAGCAACTTCACTTTCACTTTGCACTCTCATGCATTGGAGAAGGAAATGGCAACCCACTCCGGTATTCTTGCCTGGAGAATCCCAGGGACAGAAGAGTCTGGTGGGCTGCCATCTCTGGGGTCGCACAGAGCCGGACACAACTGAAGCGACTCAGCAGCAGCAGCCGCAGCTAAAACAACGACAATAACGTCTCTGCCACCACTGCCACCATCACCTCCTCTTCCCAGCCACCCATGCCATTTGCTCACCGGCTCAGATGAGAAATGCATGTATTGGTCCCTCCTCAAGGCCTGACCCTCTGTGGGGCGCTGAGGATACTGTGGTGAGCAAAACAAACGTTATGATGACTTTCATGGACTCATGGTCTAGTGGAAGAGAACAGTAACAAATAAAAGTAAATATCGTTAGTGGTTTATATGCTAAAATCAGTAACTATAAGGGAGGACACAACACACACAGCAGAGTGAGAGAAGGCATGTGAACAGCATGTGCAGAGGTCCTGGGCTGGGGTAGGAAAAGGACAAGAGGAGGAATGCAAAAGAAGGGAAGTCTGAGCAGACAGAGCAAGAGGGACCGTGGACAGGAAGAGGGGAGCAGAGGACAGACCATTCCAGGCCATTCTACCGTTTATCAGGTGCCAATCAATATGTCAGCCTCTGTTTTCAGCTCTTTGTGTATATTATCTCATTAAACCTCAAACAACTCTTTGAGCTGAGTATCTCTTTGTGTATATTATCTCATTAAACCTCAAACAACTCTTTGAGCTGAGTATCTTTATTATAAATCTTATACTCCCAAAACACTGAGTCTCAGAGAGGTAAAATAGCTTGTCAAGGCCAGAACCTGAATCCACATCTCTCTGACTCCAGAGCTAAACTAGAATAATGATCTCCGTCTTCATGTTAAAAGCATCAGGGAACAGTGATTCAAGATATTGCCGTGGGGGTAAACTGGGTTTCGAAAGCTATACAGGATGTCTCCTATTTATCACAATTGCACGCAAATCTACAATTATTTCAAAATAAAAAGTTTAAGGAATTTTTTGAAAAACAGTAGGAAGCCTTTGAGAATTCTTAAGCAAGAAGTTGCCCTGATCCAAAACGGCATTTTCATAGGATCCCATCGGTTTCCCCGAGGACCAGAGCGGGGAGCAGTGCAGAGACACTGAAATGATCAAGTGAGAGATGACACTGGCTTGAATCCTGTGTGCGGGGGAAACACAGGGAATTAAGGGATGTTTAGGAGGTTTACGGTGCCTCCCATAAATGGTTTGGCTGGGACGCAGGGTGAGAGAGAAGACTGGGAGGCTGGTGGAAGATCAGAGAAATAGGTTCAGGCTCCAGTTCTCAGCCGAGTCTGACTTCCCGGGGACCTGGGGTGCCGTCATTTCCTTGGGGCTCAGTGTTGTCAGAGGTGAAATGTGGGGGTGAGGTGCACCAGGCAGCTTCCAGGGAAGCCCAGCTGGAGGAAACACCACCCGGTGCTAACCTCTGCATCAGGAAAGGGGCGTGTGGACCAGAAAGGCTCCCTGGCGCCCAGCCCGTCACACTGAGCACCGTGCTGTTGGTGTTCCCCTGTCCATGCAGCCTCCCTCCTGGAAACTCAGCTCTCCCAGGGCAGGCGGGAGCCATCGCGGCCCCCTGGCACTGGGCTCAGGGGCTGGATGGAGAACAGGCTCCCAAATGTTTGCCAAATGCTGCACAGCTCTTACAGTGCCTGATGGTTAAGGAGAGCTGACGGTCATAAACCAGCCCAGACTTACAGAAGGATCTCTAGGCTCCACAGAAAAGGCTTTTTTCCATTGCAGAGTCTTCAGTGCAGGGTGGACTCCAAAGGCAGGGCAAAGTGCCCTCCTTGTCACATTGTTAGAAGAAAGAAGAGCAGGCCTCCCACCCCACGTTCTGCACAAAGGGAGGGAACACCCCCCAGATACAGGAGCTGAAGTCTGAAAGGGGAAAGGAGAGGCCCGTCTCAGGGGGCTCTTGAGTGTCTGAGGTCCAAAGAGGAGCACCCAGCCCTGAAAAGACATCCAAGTTCACTGCAGAATCACCGGTCCAAGGCCCAGGACATCTGGGAGGAGTCTGGGAGAAATGCCAGAAGGCTGGAGGCAGGGGAATTGTGTCTCAATTTTCAAACAAGGGAAAAGGTGACGTCCAGGAAAATACAGCCCTGTATGCTTGCAGGCAACCTCTGTGATGAGACGGACGAATGTGGGTGTCAGTGGCCTGCCCCATGCCAGGCCCCACCCCAAGCACCCTGGGTGAGCAGTTTTACAGGGCAAGACCCTGTTTTTACTGAGCTCACAGTCTATCAGAGGCATACAGGGCATTAAGAGCAGAGGGGAAAGGAAGTCCCATTTGTTTAAGGGTTTTGAAAAGCATCATGAGGAGGTGAGTTTAAGTCGGATTCATACCGTGAAACCTCAGTCATTAAAGCAGTGTGATACTGGCAAATATGGCAGATAGGCAGGCCTACCAATGGAACAGAAGAGAAAGTCCAGAAACAGGCTCAGACTCATACAGGAAGCTGGTAAATGATAAAGGAAACATCTCAAATCACTGGGGCTCAAATGGACTTGATAAAGGGTATTGGGATGAATGGGCAATCATTTAGGAAAATATATGATTAGATCCATACCCTATACCATAGACAAAATGGATCAGGAAATTGAAATGCTGACTTAATAACCAAACATGAACTCATAAACTATCAATATCAAGCTTGGGCAAACTCCGTTAACACTTCGAAATGGGTAAGGTCTTTCTATCACCCAAAATTCAAAAGTCAGAAAAGATAAGACTGTCGAATTTAACAAGATAAAAAACCTTTAACAAGATTAAAAAAATCTTTCACACTTCTAAGTGAGGAAAAAACATAAAATTACAAGAGGCAAATGACAAATAGGGGAGGAAAAAAGTGTATCTTATGTCATAGACCAAGGGTTAATTGCCACAATATATAAAGTACTTCTAGAAATCAAGATGGAAAAGACCAGCAATGTAATAGGAAATGGGCAAAGGACATGAATAGGCAGTGCCACCCCCCCCCCCATAAACTTAAAGGGCTCTTAAATATATGAAAAGCTGCTCAACCATACTCATAAGAGAAATTCCATTTAAAACTGCACTGATAAAGCCTGACGCCAATTGTAGGCAACGCTTGGGGAAGCAAGTACTCTCATGTGCTGGGAGTGGGAGTGAAAATCAGTACAACTCTCTGGACGGAGGCTTGCAATATCTGTTAAAATGACAAATAGAGCTAACCTCTGACCTAGCAATCCACTTGTAGGAATCTGCCCTACAGTTACCAGCCCACACAGGGAACATGTTATTTCTATAGCATTGTCCAGAGAAGCAAAGGACTGGAATGATCCCAAGTGTCTGTCAGCTGCAGCCATGGTAAACAATGATGAAACATTTACACAGCACAATCCACTGTGGCTACGTCAAGAATGAGGAAGCTCTGCAAATAGTGATGGGAAGAGAGCTCCAGGCTATACTGTGAGATGGGAAGAGCAAGTTACAAAACAGTCTGTATCAGTGAATGCAGCATCCTAAAAAAATGGATTTGTTGAGATACCATTTGCCTATCATAAGGTTCACCTGTTTAAGGTGATGATTCAACGGCTTTTAGTATATTTAAGGGTTATATGACCATCGCCATAATCTAAACTTTATAACATTTTCATCGAAGTTCCAAAAGGAACCTTAGTACTCTACATTCTGTATAAGAGGAGAAACAAGGAAATAGACATGCAGGCACGCATCTGCACCCAGAACACGCGTATTTGCGTGCACGTGTATAACCCTAGAGGGGACACAAGCCACTACCCCAGGTGTGACGGACACTAGTCACGTGCCGTGGCTGCTGCTGTGTGCGTGGGAAGCGCTGGCGGGAAACGACCCGGACAGGCCAGCTGAGGTGAGATTGCTTAAGGCCTTAAGCACCAGGCTAACTAGTTTGGATTTTGGCTCATTAAGTCCAGCACTGTCCAGACAGAGCTTTTGGCAGTGAGGAAACATTCTATACCCACGCGTTCCAATATGGTGGCCACCTGTGGCTCCTTAGCACATGAGATGTGGCTCACGGGACCGAAGAAGTGCGTTGTACATTTTATCTCACGTTAGCTAACCTACATCTACGTGGCCATCTGTGTCTAGGGGCTGCCTCACTGGACAGTGCAGCGGAGACTGGGGAGCCATGGAAGGGTCCGCAGGTGGGGAAAAACACAGCCTGATTTTAGTTTGAGGGCGTCTGTAAAGGCTGGATTCCAGGGATGCCAACAGAAGTTGGAGATAGCTGGAAGGGAAGGGCTATAGCAAGGTCATCCAGAGGAGGGGAAACTGACCCTGACCTCAACCCAAAGCAGGGGCCCAGGGCTTGATAAGAAGGGATGGGTTTGAGAAACTTCTAGAAGGGGATGTGAACAGACGGTGAGGCTGAAGGCAGAGTTGAAGATGACTCTGCAGTTCCAGCTTAAATGGAGAGGACAAGAAGAAAGGGGCCCTGGTGGGTGGAGCAGGTGAGGGTGGGACCAACCAAGAGCTCACAATGGGTCTCCTGGTCTCAGAACAACCGAGGGCGTCTGCATTTAGAACACAACCTCAAATGCCCCACAGGACATTGGGGGCCACCGAGCTCCGGCCATCACCCACCCTCCACGCTCATCTCCCGCTTCTACTCACGCTGGCCTCCTTTCCGTTCCCCAACTCACCAGCCCCTCCCACTGCAGGATCTCTGCACCTGCTACTCCACTTATCTCAGGGCCTGGCACACACTAGGTCTCAAAAAATGCCTGGTGATGAACGAAGAAGGCAAAGGGCCAGTTTCCCCGGGAGGACTTTCCAGAGACCTGGGGAGGAGTGCCGCAGCTACCATGGTGACCACTACCTGCGCTGACCACTCGGGGGGGCAGGGTCCCGGCCGTCCCAGCCTCACAAGACCAAGAGCAGTGACAATCCGGAAAATTAAGTCCACGCACCTCACCAGAGCCGTGGCTGCTTGCTGAAGAGGGTGGGCACGCCATCAAAGTGAGACCCGCACGCCCATCAGAAAGAAGCCCTGAGGAGGACAGACCAGTGTGGGCATCGCAGCGGCCAGTGGAAGCGGAGGTGAAGAGAGCGCTGGCCCTGGTTCAATGCGGGCTCTGCCTCTGGCCAGCGTGGGTGCCTGGGCCTCAGTTTTCTAATCTGAAAAATGGTGGTAATAAGACATATATTGAGGGACAGTTGTTAGAAGTAAACACAAAACTTCCGTGATGGCTCAGAGGTCAAAGCGTCTGCCTACAATGCGGGAGACCCAGGTTCAATCCCTGGGTTGGGAAGATTCCCTGGAGAAGGAAATGGCAACCCACTCCAGTACTCTTGCCTGGAGAATCCCATGGACGGAGGAGCCTGGTAGGCTACAGCCCACTGGGTCGCAAAGAGTCGGACACGACTGAGCGACTTCAATTTCACTTTCACTTTCAAGACATATTGAGGGACAGTTGTTAGAAGTAAACACAAAAGGCTTGAAACATAGTAATGAGTTAGTCACTCAGACTCCTTGCAACCTCATGGACTGTAGCCCACCAGGACCCTCTGTCCACAGGACTTCCCAGGCCAGAACACTGGAGTGAGTTGCCATTTCCTTCTCCAGGGTATCTTCCCGACCCAAGGATCCAGCTTGGGTCTCCTGAATTACAGGTGGTCTCCTGCATTGCAGGCAGATTCTTTACTGTCTGAGCCACTAGGCAATCCCCTGATACATAGCAGAGCTATAATCTCTACTACATGGAGTTTCCGAAACTCCATAACCTGTGAGACCCCAACTCATAATAAAAAAAATGTCACAGTGAGTGCAGCTGGGGAAGAGTGAGGATATTCTGCCTAGAAATGACATGTCATAGTAGGAGAGACAATAATATTGGGTCGCAAAGAGTCGGACACGACTGAGCGACTTCAATTTCACTTTCACTTTCAAGACATATTGAGGGACAGTTGTTAGAAGTAAACACAAAAGGCTTGAAACATAGTAATGAGTTAGTCACTCAGACTCCTTGCAACCTCATGGACTGTAGCCCACCAGGACCCTCTGTCCACAGGACTTCCCAGGCCAGAACACTGGAGTGAGTTGCCATTTCCTTCTCCAGGGTATCTTCCCGACCCAAGGATCCAGCTTGGGTCTCCTGAATTACAGGTGGTCTCCTGCATTGCAGGCAGATTCTTTACTGTCTGAGCCACTAGGCAATCCCCTGATACATAGCAGAGCTATAATCTCTACTACATGGAGTTTCCGAAACTCCATAACCTGTGAGACCCCAACTCATAATAAAAAAAATGTCACAGTGAGTGCAGCTGGGGAAGAGTGAGGATATTCTGCCTAGAAATGACATGTCATAGTAGGAGAGACAATAATAAAAACAATGACAATGATAAGTGGCGATTATGTAGCTCTTATATTGTGCCACTTAAAACAGGTTTTAAGTGATTTGTTTTAAGTGGTTGGCTTTTCTCAATTCATTTAATCCTCATGAGATCCCATTTCACAGATGAGGAAACTGAGACAGGGAGAGCTGGAGATACTTGCCAGATCACAGCCTTTAAGTGGCAAGACGGCCTTGTCTGTATTCTTAGGCAAGACTCTCCTGGCCCCCAGGAAACAGGGCCTTCAGGTGTAGGACCCATCTCTGCCCCTGAGCTAGACAGCTGGGCCTGCATGGGCATCAGCCGTCTGGTCGGTCCTGTGTGTTGGACAAGAACCAGCCATCAGGCTGGAGTACAACTGTTGTTGTTCAGTCGTTCAGTTGTGTCTGACTGTTTGTGACCCCATGGACTGCAGCAAGCAGGGTTCCCCTGTACTTCACTATCTCCTGAAGTTTGCTCAAACTCACGCCCATTGATTCAGTGATGCCATACATCCATCTCATCCTCTTTCGTCCCCTTCTCCTCCTGCCCTCAATCTTTCCCGGCATCAGGGTCTTTTCCAATGAGTGGGCTCTTCGCATTAGGTGGCCAAAGTACTGGAGTTTCAGTATCAGCATCAGTCCTTCCGATGAATATTCAGGGCTGATTTCCTTTAGGATTGACTGGCTTGATCTCCTTGCAGTTCAAGGAATGAGTTGGACACGACTGAAGCGACTTAGCACACGTGCATGCAGGATGGGGTCTGAGATGTGAGCTACTGTGGGGAAAATCTGCCCTTCACTGCATCAGTCATCAGTCCTGAACTCCTGGGGTACCAGGCCTCATGCTGGTTGGAAGGAAACCCTTTCCTTCTGGTCCAGCACTCACAGGACTACGTGAGATTGAAACCAGACAGGACTGGCAAACCATGGAAAGAGAGGCCGCTGGAAGGAGGAGAGAGCTGGAGGAGTTCAACCTCAGGTGACAAGCAGGAGTCACACAGGGCGTGCGCATAGGAATGAGTGGGTGGAAGGGCAGGCCTGGCAGCAGGAACAGCAGGAGCAAAGGCAGTGAGGTGGGAGGCAGCCTAGTGCGTGGAGGCGACTTGAGCAACTCAGCGTTTGGATGGGGTGGGAGTCTGTCGAAGGGGAGATGAGGCCTTGGAAGCCCCGTGAGGATGGCAGGATTCCACCCTGAGGGTGTCAGGAGCGGTGGGTGGGTTTAAGCTGCAGTGACAGGATCACAGTGACAGCGATGCTGCTTCTCTGGGAGAGCTTCTGCCACCCCACACCCTATGCCTCCAACGCCCCTGAATGCTGTGGCCATGTGTGTGGCCTCAGGACTGAAGTCCTGTCCTGTGGGTGTGCACACCTCCCTGGCGATGGCTGACACCCACGCCCCGACGTAACACAGCCTCAAGAATCTTGACGTTCAAAGCTCCGGGCTCTGTGGAATGAATCAGCGACCTACTTCTTCTACATGACGTGAGAAATTTGATGAAACGGGTGCCCCTGTAGATTGTCCTGGGAAAGACGAATGGGGCAGAACGAGGGTGTGTGGGTCTAGAGCCAGGGAGGCAGGCATGGAGAAGGCGCATGCTCTTACACTCAGAGCTGCCCGGTGGCCAAGCGGTCATCCTGGAGTCCCGCAGCAGAGGTGCCTGGCAGAGCAGGCTCCCCGGCTCCCAGCCAGACCCTGGCTGGGCAGTCATCCGCCAAGGCGAGCGCGGAAGAGAGGGTGTGACAAGGACTGCACACAGAGCTCTGCCAGGTGAGAAGAGGACCACGCTCACTGAGTCCGCGGCCCCACTTCTCCAAGCTGCCTGCTGTTTCAGAACAGAGCCTCTTAAAGGTTTGCTAAGAGCACACCAAGCCCTGTCAACAAGTCTGAACCCCCTTGTTAAACGTAGTTTGTTGAAAAGTGAAGCTGATTCTCTCTCTCTTTTTTTTTTTTTGCTTCCTACTNTGCCTGCTGTTTCAGAACAGAGCCTCTTAAAGGTTTGCTAAGAGCACACCAAGCCCTGTCAACAAGTCTGAACCCCCTTGTTAAACGTAGTTTGTTGAAAAGTGAAGCTGATTCTCTCTCTCTTTTTTTTTTTTTGCTTCCTACTGTATATATTTTTTATCTCCTCTGGCATTCGACTAGACCAAAAAAGAAGCTGATGAGCGAAAAGAGAGAGCTCTGACTAACAAGTTCTCTGTGGGGTGGGGGAAATGTTCATTTCAAAAACAATCAGAAAGCGTGGGGAGACAGTCCTCATTCCTCAAGGGCAAGGCGAGATCTAAGTGACTCTCGAGGGTCCCATACACTGAGTCGCATTCAAAAGACGCCTGCTTTCTTCACCTCTCATCGTGAATGGAGCTGTTTTCCTCAGTCCTGGGCTTCCTTCCCGGACAACATCGCACAAAGCGGGTGGCACACACGCTCCTCTGGCCACTGCCCGGCTGCCTCTGACGCTTTCCCCATCTCTCCCCATGCTCCTGAAGAGGCTCAGGTTTCGTCCCTTCTCTGTCTTGAAGCCCCTGGACTACTGGGCCCGCAGGACATCTGGACCACGGTGGAGGAAGCACTAGAGCTGGAGTTGAGGAACAAACCCATGTTGGAGTCATGGCTTTGCTCCTTGGTAGCCATTTGACCTTGGACCTTGGACAAGAGGTTGGGCACACCGAGCCCCAGCCTCCCCCGCGGCTGAGTGGAGTTAGTCACCCCTGTGGTGCCAGAGCAGAGCGTGACGGAGGAGCCTGCAAAGCCTCAGATGGTTCCAGGCATGCATGCCAGGCTGCTCAGTGAACCCGAGCTGGATCAGAGAGGGCCACCCACTGGTCAAGGCTTGGCTGCAGAGCAGCAGTAAGAGGCTCTGAAGAGTCCAGGGGCTCCCTTCCTTTGCCAGCCCAACTTGCCATCAACTTGGGGCTGCCATGACCAGCCCTGGTGAATGGATCCCAAGCCATGGGGATGTGTGTGTTTCAGGGCTGAAACAGAGACAAGCTAACGCCCCTCCATCTTCTCTTCCCTCTGTGCCATGGACATTTGCGGGGCCTCAGTGGGGATGACCGAACCCAGAGGTCCTGGAGTCACCAGATGGAGAAAAGACTTTCCATGGGCAAGAAATGTACCTTTTTATTCCGAAGCCACTGAGATTTCAGAGGTTTGTCTGCTCCATCAATTAGCATACCAGGTAAACCAGTAGCATTTATTGGGCAGTTATTGTATATAATGACTTCCCAGGTGGCTCTGCCTGCCAATGCAGGAGACCCAGGTTCGATCCCTGGGTTGGGAAGATCCCCTGGAGAAGGGAATGGCAACCCACTCNGAGGTTTGTCTGCTCCATCAATTAGCATACCAGGTAAACCAGTAGCATTTATTGGGCAGTTATTGTATATAATGACTTCCCAGGTGGCTCTGCCTGCCAATGCAGGAGACCCAGGTTCGATCCCTGGGTTGGGAAGATCCCCTGGAGAAGGGAATGGCAACCCACTCCAGTACTCTTGTCTGGGAAATCCCATGGACAGAGGAGTCTGGCGGGCTACAGTTCACGGGGTCATAAACAGTTAGGCAAGACTGAGCGTGCATGCACGCGTCATACGTAATACATGCCAAGCACTGTGCCGGGTATCACGGTTACAGCAGCAGTTGAGGGGTGTGTACCGCAGCAGAATCGCACGTGACGTGGGGGTGGGGGGATGGAGTCTAGCACGGGCACTAGACCCAGACTCAAACTTGCCCTGGAAAGTCCTAACCGTTGCAGTGGTGTGGAGAGCGGAACTCTGCGTGGGTTACTTGTAGGTCCAGTCAAGTTAGCAAACCAGTGAGCCAGACGAGAGGGAGAAACACAGGGGAAAGACCCCATATGCAGGGGCCTGGTTGTTCCAAAACTCTGAGGTGACAACTGCAGACGGCACACATGCGTCCATCGGTCGGCTCTGTGCTCATTCAGACCTTCCAGGCACACTGGAGCTGATGTTCCTATGGGTGGAGCTAGGGTGGGGCATCTAAACAGAAATGAGTCAAGTGTAATTCCACACCATGGTCTCTGCCCCCGGGGTCGCCGTGAGGCGAGATGAGGTTTAGTTGCATAGGTTTCTATGTAGCACATTGTTCCACGTGGGGTTGGGTGATGATACAGTCTTCACCACTGCAGAGGGTGCCCTCATCTCTCCAATGATCATGTCCATGAGCCTGTCATGGGTACCAAGGATGGAGAGAGGTCAGGGAGCATCTTTGAGACCCAGAGACTCTGCCCTGAGTTCAGGGACAAGGATAAGCTGGGAGCTAACTGACACCCCACTGTGCCCCCTCTGTGAGCTAAGAACATATAGACGGCCCCATGCAATTTTTATCCACTGCACAGAGTCCACCACCAAACCCAGAAGCGCCTGCCCTCTGCTCACTTCCCAGTTCCCAAAGAGCTTTTCCATAGCAAGACTGAAGTCTCCATCCTGCAAGTGGGAAGATGCGCTGAGGAGCAGTCACACAACCAGCTGGTAAGACTGTCAAGACCCAAGTCCACGCGGTGATTCCTAACCCAGGTTTCTTTCCAGTTTACCAAAGAACCCAAACCTCAAACCTGGACAGAAGAGAAGGCGGGCCCTGCCCCCAGCCCTGCAGCCTCCTACTTACACGAGGGAGTACCTGGCCCGGAAGTTAGCAAACAGAACCACGTCCCTGGCTTTAGCCTCCTGTTTCAAAGTGCTCAAGGGGCCGGATCTTTTCTCAAGCACCCCAGAGGCCCTGGGACATGAGGTACTACTTACAGCCTGAATACATTAATCATTTAAACGCCAAGATCCAGTTTGGAGAGTGGCTGGGTATCCACTCATCCATCCTCACAAAGCACATCCCAGGTCAATGTGTGCCTTTGAGCCAAAATCGGAAACACAGCCAGCCTAACCACGCAGGCCATTACTGAGAGCAGCTGAAAGTGGAAGGATTCAGAGAGGCTGCGGGCCCTGGGCGGGGGCCAGTCCTCCATGGTAACACCCCACAGCGGCAGCAAGCACAGGCAAAGCACCGTCATGCTTCAGACCTGTCGTCATGGGTGATCCTCCCAGCACTCCACAGAGGGTGAGTCGCACCAGCCCCTCACAGATGAGGACACTGAGGTTCAGAGAGGCTGAGGGACTCCCGCAGCCACACAGCTGGTCAGTGGAGCAACCGTGGCAAACAGGGCTGAGCCCCCACTGCCCTTCTCAAAAGGGCCCACAGTGGCGCTCCCTGCACCTTCCCCGTCACCTGTGGGTCATCAGTTATAACACTGCGATGAGCCTGCGTCATGGGCGGAGCTGTGGATGGGAGATGTGGATGCACCATGGTCCGGGTAGGAGCTGCTGGAGACACGGGCCCACGGTGAAGTGGCCTCATGCTACCCCGGCTCCTCCCAACATCCCCAGGTGAGCCGTGGAACTGCCAGGGCCAGGCTTTGAGAGAAGGGCGGGCACTGGACTGAAAGGTGATTTGGGGGCACAAGGGAGAGAGGTGCCAGTGGGAAGGCTGGGGTTTGGGAGGAGGGACGTGTTGGTTGTGATTGTGTCCTGGAAAGACCCCTCCAGACGCACTTCAGGGGCCAGGCCAGAGGGGCAAGTTTGCAGGAGGTGGGAGAAAGAGAGGCAGTAAGAAGCTAGCGCCAGGAGGTGTGACCTGGAGGCTGGACGGTCAAACCGGCGGCACACAGGCTCTAGAGGAAGCATCGGGCCGCCGTTGGGGGTCTGTGTGAGGGAAGAAAGAGCAGGCAGAAGGAGCCGCACACCACGCCAACCTCGGCTCCAGGAAAGAAAGAGGAGAAGCAAACTCCAGGAAAGGAAGAGGAGAAGCAAATTCGCTCACTCAAGGCAGATTTCCTGAGCACTTGCTCAGTGTTGGGTCCTGAGGTTAAGAAATCAGTCTAGACTAAGAAGACCCTTAGAGAGCAGTCGGTTCAAACCCAGCATCACACAGGGAAACACAGACTCAGAGAAGGATGGACATTGACTCAAAGGGACACAGCTCCCTGGACCCCAGACCAAAGCCCTCAGCGCCATCCCAATGCATCCTTCTCAACACACCAGACAAGGATTTCTGGAAGGCATTTCCAGGTCTTGGATCTGACCCAGGGGGCTCATTCTCTGCAGCTATGCAAAGATCCTGTGTTTACACACAAGCTTGATGTCATCTCTCTGCCTCTTGGGTGCAAGACGGCTTCGCCTGGAGGTCTCGGAGGATCAGATCCCCAGGCTCCCAGAGAGAGGATGCCAGTTTTGCTCCTCACTGGGGTTTTCTGACCTACCTGCCCTTTGCTTCTTTCATTCCTGCCTTGGAGCTGGGATTCACACCATCTCCCTGTTGGGTAAATAACCTGAGGGGAAAAAAAGAGAGGAAAAACTGGGCTATTTCACAATCCAGCAAGGTGAGCTCAACCAAATTACCTCCTCCGGGCCACAGACAGGTTTCAAAACCTGTGTTTAACGAGGTCTATATTTTTATGAGATCTTTCGAGCCAGAGATCCTGCTTGGGTGGCCAGGTACCTCGCTGTGCCAGACCTCAGCTTTCTCATCTATAAAAGGAGGCGAACAGGGCCAGCACGCCTGCGGATCTCAGAGTGAGCCGTCAAGGAAGGGTTCAGCCCGGAGCCCAGCACACGGTCGGATTCTGGTGGATGCAGCCCTCGCTGGGACACGCTAGGACCTCTGTGAGAGGCAGGCTGCCCGCCAAAAGGCTGGCTGTTCTGCCGGCTCTCGGTGCCATTTCCCACAAGTTAGCCTGCCTAAAAGTCATCCGGTGAGACTGTGAGAGCTACAGCCTACAGACTTAGATCTTCCCGCCCCCAGAATCTGGATGGGACTGAGAACCTCAGCTTCCACCAGCTCCTCCTGGGTGGCTGAGGGCGCCGAAGGCCAGGCCGTGAAAAGGCACAATGTAGGTCGCTGCATCCTCAATGACTCTGCCGTGATGATGTGGCCTTTGAGAAGCAGAGCCCGCCAGCCTGACTCCACATCCTCCCGTGACGAGGTGACAGGATGGGGAGCCGAGGACGGAGGTGGCCTTGGGCACGTGTCCTCCATTGAGGGGGGAGGAAGGAACAGGAGGAGTGGGGACATTCGGGACCCCGCAGGTGAGTCACACCTGGGTGCCAGGGCTCTTCCTGGCTGGTCTCGGGGGCCAGCTGTGGCCATGCCTCGATTCCCAGGCCCCACTGGGTGCCAGGGCTCTTCCTGGCTGGTCTTGGGGGCCAGCTGTGGCCATGCCTCGATTCCCAGGCCCCACTGGGTATCAGGGCGCTTCCTCACTGGTCTCGGGGGCCAGCTGCGGCCATGCCACGATTCCCAGGCCCCCAATGGGTATCAGGGCGCTTCCTCACTGGTCGCGGGGGCCAGCTGCGGCCGTGCCTCGATTCCCAGGCCCCACTGGGTATCAGGGCGCTTCATCACTGGTCGCGGGGGCCAGCTGCAGCCATGCCTCGATTCCCAGGTCCCCCAGGACAATCATTTCTGTCGAGCCCAGCGAGGCTTTAGGACCCAGATCTGTGCTTCGTTTTCTCATTCTGTCGCTCACTTGCTCAATCCACAAACACAACCTGAGCCTTTCCTTGGCACCTGGACTTACACGTGTCTGATGCTGGACTCTGTGGCAATGAAAGCAACGTGACCTTCAACTTGTCACTTCTGTGAACCATCCGTGAGGGGCAAAGCGACAACATGCTCTAGAGGGTTGCCATGAGAGTTCTGTGAGATAACACATATGAAGCACTGGGTCCAGGGCCCGACCCCCTGAATGTCAGGACTGCTCACGATTCCTGAAGAACGTGCTCCACACATACCATCTCATCCATCTGCCGAACCCCTCCAGCTCTCTGTATTCCAGAAGCAATGAACTCTGCTCAGTTCCTCGGGGGATACTGTTCTCTCTTTCCTCCAGACCTTTGCAAAGCTATTCCTTCAGCCAGGAACACTCTTTCCAGCCCCCCAAGTTCCCTTTCCATAGACATATTCACTGCCTGGCCAACCTAACCTTGAGGTTTCTGTAGTTACTCCCTCCTTCCCGGGTTGAGGATCCCTGCCCTGCTCCTATAGCAGTGTTTCTCAACACTAGACTTTTGACATTTGGGGCTGTGCGATTCTTAGTTGCGGCAGTTGCCTGTGTATTACGGAATGTTGAGCAGCATCCCTGGCCTCCATACACAAATGCCAGTAGCACCACCATCCCCCCCAACCCCTCACAGAAAAGCTGTACAACCAAATGCATCTGCAGACGTGGCTGAATGTACACTGCAGGGAGGCAGGGCCGTCCCCAGTTGAAAACCACTGTCCCAGCGCCTTGTTCCTCCGTTATGAACACACAGCCTGCAGGTCGCTAAGAGACCTTCCTGAGAGACTAAGCTTCATGAGGGTAGGATCTGGAATTGCCTTTCTTACTGATAAAATCCTCAGCATAGAACTCACTTGCAGGCAGAGAAAGTTCTCAAGAAATACTTTTTGAATGGACAGACGGACAGACAAAGGACGAGTGGATGAAGTGATTTGCCCAAAGCCGCACTCCAAGCAGACAGCCCAGCTGGACTTTGAACCCACTCTCTGCTGGTAGGACCCACAGTCCTTCGACCTCACCTCCCAGAGCTGGCTCACGGTCAGGCATCAGAGCACACGAGGCCTCCTGAGATGACAACCAGCATGCGCCTAGCTCAGTTCATAGCCCAGGCAAGGGAGCAAGAGTGAGGTCATCAACGGCACCAATGCTGCTGCATCAGGAGTAGTGGCTAATACATGGGGAGGAAGGGAGGGAGCCCTCAGAGAGTACTCCAGACTAGAGGAACATCACGATCCTACAAACAGAAAGCAAGTACCAAAAGGAGATGGGAAAGAAACCGCAAACATGAAAAGGCAATGTCAACGGAGGAAGGAGCCCAGACACAGAAGAAAACGATCCAGGGGTCACAGAGGCTCACAAGGTGCGTCAACAACAGGATGCTGTTGGCATCCCTAATCAGCTCTCCTTTCTTCACCCTGTCCCTAAGCAGACCCAAATTTTATTTCCGCTAAAGCCACTCAGAGCTCACTCCTGTCTCATAAATCTTCATTGGTCCCCTTTGCCTTCAGACCAAGTTCAAATTCATCCCTCCCAACAAGCCCACCCCACCCCATCTCTGCAAGCTTCATTCCTCAGGCTACCATATAGACCCAATATTAGGGTTATCCTGAGGAGTAGGAAATGAGAGAGAGAGAGTTCGCCCTTCCTCTGCCTTTTTGATCTGTTTGGGCTCTCGAAGGATTGCTGATGCCTGCCCCGGAAGTTGTTTCCCTGCAACCCTGAGAGATGCCCTAGACCAGAGCAATCTAGCTGGAGCTTTCCTGATTGCCTGACCCACAGAAACTGTGAGAAAGAGCAAGCTTATTCTGAGGCACTAATTCGGGGTGACTTATAGCAGAACACTCACCTTGGCCCCATTTCAGCTCCACAGCTTTCTCACTCTGTTCTCTGCCCGGCATACTCTTTTCTTTCTTCTCTTTCACTGCTTGTTTACCAGATTCAACCATCTTTCTCGGAGGCCCAGCTTGGGCCACTCCTCTTCCAGGCAGACGTCCCCGAATGCTTCGGTTCTTGGCCTCACTCCCTACGTGACTCTCCGTGGCACTTACCATCCCTTCTATTCACCTGCACTTAGCAGCTGGATGGCTTTTATAATCACTGTCTTTCTATGTTCATCTTCCTGCCCATCTTCAGGGACCGCATCTTTTCTGGCCATCCCCTGAGACCAATAGCAAATGAGTTCCATTACCCAGTGCTGCCCGGGAGTGAGATGCTCCCTCCCCCTCCCCCCACTCCTGCATAACAGTGCCTGTGTGTCCACAGCTGGACTGATGCTTGAAGGTCACGGAGAAATCAGGAGAAGCAGAGAAAATCCTGCAGGTGACTAGAGGGACAATCAGCAGGTCCTCCAGAGAGAGAGGAAAGTAATGAGGGTCACTTGTCCCAGATAAGAAGACTACAAAATAATCCATACAGGTTTCAGCTAGCAGTGAACTGGGCTGAGGGGACCAGGCCTTAGAGACATATGATGCTGTAGCTCTCAGCTACCTAAATAACATGGGGCATTTGTTAAATTACAGTTTTCTGGGCCTCTTCCCAGACCTGTGATGGAGCCTATAATTCTGCATTTTAAATAAACATCCCAGTTGATTCTTACAAGTCTGGCCAGTATTGCTCCTTGTGGAGAAGACAACATGTACAAACTAGAGTGAGAGGTAGCAAGCTTTCATTCATTTATCAAGCATTTAATGAGCACCTACTCTGTATCAGGCCCCATGTTAGGTGCAAGGGAATGAGCAACAAACGAAACAGATAGTTTCTGACTTCAGGGAGCCCATAGTTTAGTGGACAAGACTTTAGTGATTTAGTGACATAGGTCACTAATTAATAACAGCTAAGAAGAAGTCAGGGTTACTATAAGCACGCAAGCAGGAAACCTAAATAAGACAGATATTTTTCATCCATATACAAGCTGGATTCTATTTTTTTCAGCACATGATGTAAATCCTACCAATCAAATGCTCTCACTTAGGAGTGTTTTGTATCTAGAGTGGGGGAAAAAAGGAGCAGAGAGACTGTTTCCTCTTGAAGGGGCTGGAGGTAAGCAGGGATTATCAGTCTAGTGAGCAGAGCTTCCCACAGCGGCTGCATTCTGTACTAGTTATCTGTTGCTGCTTAACAAATTGCCCCAAACTGAAAGCTTAAAGGACAGCCTCAGAAGTATCAGGCTGTTTCTGCATCTCAGAACAAAGATCAAGAATATTTAAACAAAATTTAATACATCCATCATCCAACATTAAATCCAGCAATAACTTTTAAGGAAAGTACTAGGCATACAAAGAAGCATAAAAAAGTGTGAGCCATAATGAGGAGAAAACTCATTCAATTGAAACAGATCCAGAAATAACGTAGGTGATAGAGGTAGTGGATTAACATTAAAACAGCTATTTAAAAATAGTCCATATATACAAGAAGATAAAGAAAAGCATAGGCATGTAAAGGAGAGATATGGAAGATATAAAAACTCCCAATCAAACATCTAGAGATTAAAAGTAGAATGTCTGGAATATAGACAGGATTAACAGCAAGTTTGTTCCAGCAGAAGGAAATATTAGTGAACTTTATGAATAGCAGTGAAAACTATCCAAAATGAAATACAGGAAGAGGAAGAGGAGGAAGAGGAGAAGGGAAAGGGGCTGAATACAGCATGGTAGGCTAAGAAACAAGGGTCCTAATAGTCATACTACTGCTGTCCCCAAAGGAGGGAAAAAAGAAGCTAGCTAATGGAAGCACTGAAAAAAAATCCTAAGAAATAATGGCCAAATACTTTTTTTTTTTGGCCAAATACTTTTAAATGTCGATGAAAACTATTAATCCACAGAATAAAGCAGCTCAACCAACTTCAAGCACAGGGAAGATAAAAATACACTATAGACAAACTGCTTAAAACTAATGATAAAGAAAAGCTTTAAAAGCAGTGAGTGAGAAAGCACAAACTGTAGAGAAACAAGGGAAAGAGAAGAACAGCAACAGACTTTTCACTGGAAACGCTGAAAGCTAGAAGAAAGTGGAACAACAGGACAGAAAAACAGAAAGAAAAAAATGTCACCCTATGATTCCATCCACAGTGGAAATGTCTTACGAAAATGAAGACAAACAAACAATAAGGGATGGTAAAGATGCGGAAAACTGGAACCGTGGTACATTGCCAGTGAGACTGAAACGGTACAGGTACTGTGGAAAGTGGTCTCATTTAAAGGGTAAGTACAGGTACTGTGGAAAGTAGTCTCATTTAAAGGGTGAGTACAGAGTCACTACACGTGTGCATGTTAAGCCACTTCAGTCGTGTCTGACTCCTGGCAACCCCATAGACTGTAGCCCGCCAGGATCCTCTGTCCACAGGATTTCCCAGGTCAGTGAGACTGAAACGGTACAGGTACTGTGGAAAGTGGTCTCATTTAAAGGGTAAGTACAGGTACTGTGGAAAGTAGTCTCATTTAAAGGGTGAGTACAGAGTCACTACACGTGTGCATGTTAAGCCACTTCAGTCGTGTCTGACTCCTGGCAACCCCATAGACTGTAGCCCGCCAGGATCCTCTGTCCACAGGATTTCCCAGGCAGGAATACTGGAGTGGGTGGCCGTGCCAGTCTCCAGGGGACCTTCCCGACCCCGAGACGAAACCTGTGTCTCTTATGTCTCCCGCACTGGCGTGAGGGTTCTTTACCACTAGCGCCACCTGGGCAGCCTATGACCCAGCAATCCCACTCCTAGGTACACAGCCAGGAGAAATGCAGACAAATTCCCACACAAAAACGTGTACATGAGTGTACACATGTAACAGAATTATCTGTAGTAGGCAAGAGTGAAAACAACCCAAATCTTCATCAGCTGATGAACAGATAAAATATGGAATGCCCCTATGATGGAATATTTTGCCATAAAAGGAATGAAGTACTGATACATGCCGTAACACGGACAGACGACAGAAGCGCACTAACTGAAAGAAGTCAGACACAAAATGCCACATACTGTGTTTCCAATTACATGAAATGTCCAGAGCAGGCAAATCCACAGAGACAGAAAGCAGAACAGTAGTTGCCCAAGGTTGTGGAGAGGTGGAGAATTAAAAGTGGGTGCAAATGGGTATGGGCTTTCTTTTGTGGGTGAAAAAATGTTCTAAAATTAGATAGTGGTAACTGATGAATTATACATCAAACTGTACATTTTTAAAGGGTATATTTTATATGTAAATTATACTTCAATGCAACTTAAAAAAAAAAAGACTCTTTTCAGACACACGAAAGCTGAAAGACCTCATCACAAGCACTGAAATGTTAAACAAACTTTAGGAGTAAGGAGACTTGTAATCAGATGTAAAATACGGACCAATACAATGGAATAAAGAGTACTAGAAATGAGAAACAAAAGGGTTAATAAGAAATATTCTTTTAAAAATCTCTTTAAAACACAACTGACCATTTGAACCTAAGATAGTAATTTATTATGGTTTCATAAAATAAGGAGTAATAGCTCAAAAAGTTGATGGAAAAATGAAATGTACTATTGTAGGTTCTTGCATCCATGACAAGTGGGCATACTTGAATAGAGAGACTGTAATAAGTTAAAGATGTCGTACAGCACAGTGGTAAAGAATCTGCCTGCCAATGCGGGAGACACGGGAGACACAGTTTCAATCCTTGGGTCAGGAAGATTCCCTGGAGAAAGAAATGGCAACCCATTCCAGTATTCTTGCCTGGAAAATTCCACGGACAGAGGAGCCTGGAGGGCTACAGTCCGTGGGGTCAGAAAAGCGCTGGACACGACTGCTTGCAACTGAGCATGCATGCATGCAAACCCGAAATCAACTGCTTAACAATCGGGCATGAAATAAGCCAACTAGGAACAGAAAATAGAACCATAAAAGTAGTTGATTGGCCAAAAGAAGGGGAAAGAAAAAAAAAAAAAAAAGAGGTGAGGGTGAAATAAAGACTAGGTAGGATGAATTGAAAGCAAACAGCAAGATGGTAGATATAAACCCAATCATACCAATAGTCACATTAAGTTTAAATAGCATCTACACAGGAGGTAGATATTGTCAGACTGGATAAAAAAGTAAGACTTAGCCATATGTTGTCTACAGCAACCCACTTGGAATATAAAGATACAAATCAGTTTAAAAGGAAAGTACAGGAAAGGATCTACCCAGCAAACACTAAGGAGAACTGAGGTAGCTATATTAATATCCTGCAGTGAAGCAGGATTCCTTGGGGTAAGCTGGTTTAAAAGTGGCTTCTGAGATTCTACCTGGGGACCAGACCACCCCCACAGGGCTAGGAGGCAGTGAGCCTTGAACGCTTGGCTGAGGAGCTGGCACGGAGCAGGCAACAGTGTCCCGCAGGGTTTGGAATGCAAGGGGGCAGTGTCGCTGGAGACTGAGAGCCAGTTAGAAAGCATGATGGAGGCCTGGACCACTGCAGAGACAGCTGAGGCACGTGATGTGGTCGAGAGACCACAGCGGGGACTGAAGGGCAGAAAGTGGAGGCCAGGAAAAGGAGACAATCTGAGACAGGGAAAATGGGAAAGTGAGGAGGAGTCAGCAAGTAAGGAGATTCAGTCTGGAGAAAGGATGCTGATCCATTCAGCGTTTACTGTGCATCTATGAGGGCTTCCCAGGTGTCACTAGTGTTAAAGAACCCTCCTGCCATTGTAGGAGACTTAAGAGACGCAGGTTCAATCCCTGGGTTGGGAGGATCCTCTGGAGAAGGGCATGGCAACCCACTGCAGGGGGTATTCTTGCCTAGAGAATCCCATGGACAGAGGAGGCTGGCCAGCTACAGACCATGGGCTCATGAACAGGTGGACACGACTAAAGTGAGCAACTTAGCACACACACACACACACACATGCGTCTACCATGTGACAAGCCCTGAGCTATGNACCCACTGCAGGGGGTATTCTTGCCTAGAGAATCCCATGGACAGAGGAGGCTGGCCAGCTACAGACCATGGGCTCATGAACAGGTGGACACGACTAAAGTGAGCAACTTAGCACACACACACACACACACATGCGTCTACCATGTGACAAGCCCTGAGCTACGGGCACTGGAGAGACTTCAGAGACAGGAAAGGCTCAGATCCCAACTTCCAGAAGCAAACTATGTCTGTGTGACCAGCATCTGCATTATCTCGCAGTGCACCATGAATCTCCAAGAATGCTCCATAATGCAACATGTCCCAAACTCATTCAACCATCTGAAGGGCAGAAGCATAGGAGTCATCAGTCACTGAGCACTTGCTGCGTCCCAGGAGATTTCTCTGTAGCTGGGGTTTCAGGGCATCTCTAAGATTTCAGGGGTCCCCCTCACAAAGCCCCAGTGGCACAGGTCTCATTCCTATAGATGTCCTTCTTCCCCCACGACAAGGTGTTGGGAGACAGGGAATAAACGTCAAGTTCTGTTGGGAGGAAAGCGATGTCATCTCAGACGGATAAAGCATCCCACTGGTGAGCCCAATTGAGTTAGGGTCTCTAACTCAGCTCTGTACACTCTGCAGTGGGTCCAGGAGTCCCCTTCCCAATTTCCCAGCCACTGGTCACCTGCTGGTGCTGGTGGTGGTACATCATCGGCAGCAAAGTGAGCTCTGGGAGACAGCCACCCATGTTTAGGAGAGGGCTCCCTCATTTCTTCCCCTTTGAGGCAACAGGACAGTTGTGCCCATTTTACAGATGAGGAAAGGCTCCTAGGGGTTTGAATGAGTTGCCCATGGAAACAGTAAGTGGTGGGATCTGAACCCAGGTCAGTCTGACCACAGAGTCCAGTTTCTTCCCTCCTGCACTGTGAGGCTTCTGAGGGTTGGTGTGTTAGAGCAACAGAGTTTGAAAATGCCCCTCTGCAGGATGACAAATCCACATTTGTCGTAAGTAGAGAAAACAGGGGCAGGAATATAAGATCAGTCCGCAACACCCTGTGCCAGAAAGTAAAGTGTTAGTTGCTCAGTTGTCTCCGACTCTTTGTGACCACATGGACTGCAGCCCGCCAGGCTCCTCTGTCCACGCGATTCTCCAGGCAAGAGTACTGGAGTGGGCTGCCATTCCCTTGAGTTGTTATTCCCTTCTCCAGGGAATCTTCCCGACCCAGGAATCGAACCTGGGTCTCCTGCATTATAGGCTGATTCTTTACCATCTGAGCCACCAGGGAAACCAGAAAATAAGGAAGTGTATAAAGAATATGGGTGCACACAGGAGGCAGTATTAAGGAGCTCCCACTGGCCAGACCTGGGACCATTTGAGCATCAAAATAAACAATCACAGTAACAGATCATAACCTATTAAACACAGTGGGAATCCATGCGTTCACACTGAGTCCACACATCAATGAGTGAGTAACTGGGAGAGGAGAAAGCTTTTCCTTATAGTCGGATTGCTGATCGATCCATTAGAAGGGATGGCAGAATCAGAAAATCACCATTTGGCAACTGTCATAGTACTAACGCTTGATTCAGGGTAAAATCAAGAATTGATTCTGATGTGGGGGCTTGAGGTGAGGCAGACACAGACTTTGTTTTTGTCACTCCCAAAATATCTGAGGTTGATAGGGTATACATTAGCAACTTGCAAATGGTTTGGTGGGGGCAGGGGGGAGCTCTTTGTAATACTGCTGCAACTTTCTTTAAAATGTGAAATGATTCCAAAAAAGAAATGGAGCTACTTTGGGGGAACCTTGCTGAGCTGTCAGAAAAGGAAGGTGTCTGCCATGGAAGGAGGTAGGGGACTAATACATGCTAAGTTGCTTCTGTTGTGTTCAACTCTTTGCAACCTCATGGACTGTAGCCTGCCAGGCTCCTCTGTCAATGGGATTCTCCAGGCAAGGATACTGGAGTGGGTTGCCATGCCCTTCTCCAGGGGTTTGTCTCAGCCCAGGGATCAAACCTGTATCTCTTATGTCTCCTGTGTTGGCAGGTGGGTTCTTTATGGTTAGTATCACCTGGGAAGCACAGGGGCCTATTTAAGGAGACCCATAAAAAGGCTTTCCCTTCCCCTCTCCAGCAGGCAGACACCAGGGGGCTTCCTAGTTCCCTCCCACCTCAGGAAGCACCAGCAGCTGCCAAGGGTGGGTTAGGAGGCCAGCAAACTGCAGATATCTCAGGCAAAGGCCTGGGGTTCACTCCAGAGACCTCGGCTTGAGGTCAGCCTTCTTCACTTGCACACCTATAGCAATGCAGAGCTCACCACCTGCATGGTAAGCTGACTATCATTGTCAGCAAGTTCTTCCTCTTATAACTGACAATCTGCGCCCTAGAAGGACTGGGTCCCTTCTGACTTAAGCATCAGGTCAGTTTCACTGCGAAGTGTTGAGTCCTTCAGGCTCTCAATGTGGGGATCGCAGTGATGGCGCCCCCTTGTGTCCAAGAAAAGATGTGCAGTTGCCTCAAGCCGAGATCCTTCCAGGGGAAAGGCATGATACCTCCCTATTGTCCCCACCCCAAACTTACTCCCCCTTGGACTAGCCAGGCCACTTATTCCCATTCATTTAGGCATTAATTCTTTATTTTGTTTGTTCATTTATTCATCCATTCAAGCAATCACTGCTCTCTAGGTAGCTGGCTGTACCTCACCTAGGAAGTACATACTTGGGTCATTCCTAGCCCTTACTATCAAAGAGTTCTCAGTATGATAGAGGGACAGAGTACTATACCACAGCAGAGTCTGTGTCTCACGACTGGTGATGCAAGGGGCTTTGGGAGCACCCAAAACAATCTGGGAAGTCTTCCAGGAGGAGGTGACCACAATTCAGGTCCTTTCTGTCCCCTGCTGCCACCTGCTGGGGGCTCTCCAAAGCTCCCTGCCCTCTCCTCCCGGGCTTCTGGATCTGTCTAGGCCTGGCTGAAGCTAATGGAAGCAGAAGAGATTAAGAAGAGGTGGCAAGAATACACAGAAGAACTATACAAAAAAGATCTTCNCAAAGCTCCCTGCCCTCTCCTCCCGGGCTTCTGGATCTGTCTAGGCCTGGCTGAAGCTAATGGAAGCAGAAGAGATTAAGAAGAGGTGGCAAGAATACACAGAAGAACTATACAAAAAAGATCTTCATGATCCAGATAGCCATGATGGTGTGATCATTCACCTAGAGCCAGACATCCTGGAGTGCAAAGTCAAGTGGGCCTTAGTGTTCATCACTGTGAACAAAGTTAGTGGAGGTGACGGACTTCCAGCTGAGCTATTGCAAATCCTAAAAGATGATGGTGTCAAAGTGCTGCACTCAGTATGCAGCAAATCTGGAAAACTCAGCAGTGGACAAGGGGACTGGAAAAGGTCAGTTTTCATTCCAATCCCAAAGAAAGGCAATGCCAAAGAATGCTCAAACTACCACACAATTGCNAACAAAGTTAGTGGAGGTGACGGACTTCCAGCTGAGCTATTGCAAATCCTAAAAGATGATGGTGTCAAAGTGCTGCACTCAGTATGCAGCAAATCTGGAAAACTCAGCAGTGGACAAGGGGACTGGAAAAGGTCAGTTTTCATTCCAATCCCAAAGAAAGGCAATGCCAAAGAATGCTCAAACTACCACACAATTGCACTCATCTCACACGCTAGCAAAATAATGCTTAAAATTTTCTAAGCCAGGCTTCAACAGTATGTGAACTAAGAATTTCCAGATGTTCAAGCTGGATTTAGAAAAGGTAGAGGAATCAGATCAAATTGCCAACATCCACTGGATCACTGAAAAAGCAAAAGAGTTCCAGAAAAACATCGATTTCTGCTTTATTGACTATGCCAAAGCCTTTGACTGTGTGGATCACAACATACTGTGGAAAATTCTTAAAGTGATGGGAATACCAGACCACCTTTCCTGCCTCTTGAGAAATCTGTATGCAGGTCAAGAAGCAACAGTTAGAACCGGACATGGAATAACGTACTGGTTCCAAATTGGGAAAGGAGTATGTCAAGGCTGTATATTGTCACCCTGTTTATTTAACATATATGCAGAGTACATCATGTGAAATGCCAGGCTGGAAGAACCACAAGCTGGAATCAACATTGCCAGGAGAAACAATAACCTCAGATATGCAGAAGATACCACTCTTATGGCAGAAAGTGAAGAGGAACTAAAGAGCCTCTTGATGAAAGTGAAAGAAGAGAGTGAAAAAGCTGGCTTAAAACTCAATATTCAAAAAACGAAGATCATGGCATCCGGTCTCAGCACTTCATGGCAAATAGGTGGGGAAACAATGGAAAGAAATAGACTATTTTGGGGGGCTCCAAAATTGCTGCAGATGGTGACTGCAGCCATGAAATCAAGACGCTTGCTCCTTGGAAGAAAAGCTATGACCAATCGAGATAGCATATTAAAATAGCAGAGACATTACTTTGCCAACAAAGGTCCATCTAATCAAAGCTATGCTTCTTCCAGTAGTCATGCATGGATGTGAGAGTTGGAACATAAAGAAGGCTGAGCACTGAAGAACTGATCCTTTGAACTGTGGTGTTGGAGAAGACTCTTGAGAGTCCCTTGGACAGCAAGGAGATCAAACCAGTCCACCCTAAAGGAAATCAGTCCTGAATATTCATTGGAAGGACTGATGCTGAAGCTGAAACTCCAATACTTTGGCAATTGATGCGAAGAACTGACTCACTGGAAAAGACCCTGATGCTGGGAAAGACTGAAGGCAGGAGGAGAAGGGGACGACAGAGGATGAGATGGTTGCATGGCATCGCCAACTCAATGGACATGAGTTTGAGCAAGCTCCAGGAGTTGCTGATGGACAGGGAAGCCTGGCGTGCTGCAGTCCATGGGGTCGCAAAGAGTTGGACATGACTGAGCTACTGAACTGAACTGAATTGAGGCCTGGCTGACAGAAGCCTGCTCTTCCAGGGTCCTGTACTCAGAAGTATCACAGCTCAGTGAGTCCCTTCAGGCAGCCCAGGGACATAATTTCCCCAGCTGGCTATAGTACTGATAACAATGATATTAACATTAATAATAGCAGCTGACATCATTGGAAAAGACCTGATGCAGGGAAAGACTGAAGGCAGGAGGAGAAGGGAACAACAGAGGATGAGATGGTTGGAGGGCATCATGGACTCAATGGACACGAGTCTGAGCAAACCCTGGCACATAGTGAAGGACAGGGAAGCCTGACGTGCCATCCAGGGGGTCGCAAAGAGGCGGACACGACTCAGTGACTGAACAACAACAATCATTTAGTGAGTCTTGGTTTGTTTCAGGTGCTATGCTCAGAATTGTATGATACTATGTCATGTAATCCTCACAACTACCGCTGAGACTGTGCCCATTTTACAGATGAGGAAACTAAGGCCCAGTGAAGTTAAGGAGGGAGTCTCTCCAATCATCTTCCAGACACTGGATCTACAGCTGCACGTGGTCTGCACCCATTTTCTCCCTGCTGCTCCATCCCCCAAAGGTCTCCACTCATCTCAAAGTTCAGCTCTGATCCCATCACAGCGCATGGTCTGGAGGCCAACCCTGCAGTATTTAATAAGCTTGAATAGTGCTGGACGTCTCCGCCCATCACAGAGGAGACTGGGGGGACCACAAGCTGGCGAGAACAGGACTGGGACGTGCACTGGAGACGAGAGCATTGCGCTTCCCCGTGCCCCCCAAGTCTGTCTTCCTTATGTAGGCTCAATCCATATTTGCTATTTGAGGGAAAATGCCTCCTGTTTTAACACTTGATATTGGTCTAAAGCCCTCAGAACTTTTATTTCTATTAAGAGTGCCCAAGCTGACTTTGATATTTGGCTGGACTCCTACGATGCCAGGAGGTACAGCGCTAGCATCTCGGGGCAGCAGTGGACATTTCCCAGGGCTTGGCCCGTGCCAGACTTGGTTACATTCATTATATCGGCAGTTCCTCACCACAGCCCTTCCATGGCGGATCATGGTGTCCCAGACACCCTCGGATCTATATTCCAGGCTGCTGCCCGTCCTCCTGCTCACCTAACAAGTGCTCAACCCTGTGCTCGGCCCTGCCCTCTGCTCGGTCCCGCTCTCTGCTCGGCCCCCAGAACCGTGTCCTGACTGGCTCCTGCCTGTCATCCAGGTCCCAGCTCATCGTCCCCGGCTCTGACCACCCTGCCTGTCCCGCATCCCCTTCTGCCTCACCTCCCCGTTCAGCCCGCTCCGTGGCTCCGACCACGCACTGAGATCCTAGTGTGCTCCCCACCTGCTCGGCTCACTGCCTTCATCTCCTGCAGGTACACGAACCCCACGAGGGCAAGGCCTCTGCCATCCACACAGCCTGCCACATTGTAGGTGGTCAGGAAGTATTTATTGGGTGAATCAACTTGCTTGTAATCCCTGTGCACCTGACTTCTGACTCTTTCACAAGGACCCCTCTCCCCAAACACACACCTCTCTTGGCTGCCACCCATGGCCCTGACCACCACTGACGTTCACAGTAGCTACTCAGGTGTTCAGCCCAGTCTACAGAGTTGTCTTTCTGCTCACACTTCTGCTCACATACCTCCTCTCTTCAAAAACATTATTGTCATCATTATCATTAGGACTCTTCTCTGATGAAGACTGAATCTGCCACCATCGTTGGATTAAAAATCCCCCCAGTGCCTCAAGCTTTTTGTGACTTCGTTTCATAGATAGGGGCACAGAGTTCAGAGAGGTTAGTGACCTGACTGAGGTCACGCAGTGGCCAAGTGGCGGCACCGGGGGTTTGAGCCCTGGCCAGCGCGCTTCCCAAGGCCCCACTCTCTGCCGCTGTACTCTTCTAGAGCTCAGCCCTCACCACCGTCAAACCAGAGCATGCATCAGGATCCCTGGGGCCCATGAGAGGACATATGCCTGGACCTCAGCCCCTGAGTGTGTGACTCAGTAGGCCTAGGGCAGTGCCTTTGCTAACAGGTACCCAGGAGAGGCTGCTGCTGAGGGCTCACACTGCAAGAACTACCCACTTAGAAACACCGTGTCTGTGACTTCAGCAGGTTCTTGGACCTCCCATAATCCCTCCACGCACTTCGGGCAGCGGGAGGGTCTGAAGACCATGTCTAAGTCTCAGTCCTGCTCCTTTGGCAAATCGGACTCTTCCTTAATAAAAGTGAGTTATCTGACCTTGAAACACAGCATAGCTGACACTCCATGGAAAGGCCTCTGCTTGTCTTTGTGACGCGATGATAAATATAGGGCCCGGAGCTTCGTTGTCAGTATTTTAATAATCATTGAGCAGAGCCTTGGGAGCCAATTTCAGAACTAGGACAGGTTTTGGTTTTTTTTTTCCTTCTTCTTCTAAAACTACGTGGTTTCCAGCTACTAAAACTTGTGGGCACCAGGGTCCAGAAGGGTTTTGACTTAGTTTCCCCCAAGTATGAGTGCTGCACAGAATTTGAAATCTCGTTCCAGTAAAGCGGATGCACTGATGCTTCCCTCCGCCAGGCCCGTCCTCCTCTTCTTCCTCCTTCTCCGCCTCCCTCACCTCTTCTCCTCCAGGAGCTTCCTCTCAGAAGCTGAGTCAGCCCGGGATCTGAACAGGTGGGTGGAGCCCTGCCTGTCACCAGCCTGCCTCCTCCTCCTCCCACGTGGCCAGAAGCTGAGAACCAGCACTGTCTGGAGGTGGGAGGGGCTGGGGGGCCGGGACCCTGGGGAGCTTGCCTGGCTTCCCCCTCCTCACCTGCAGACACCTGCGTCCTCCCAGGCCGTTGCGGTGGTGAGGGTGGAGCTGTTGCTGACTCAGTACAGACCAGTAACAGGCACTGGTCCTCAACGCTCCCACCCTCCACTACCCCTGGAATAAAACAAGCCTCCTACTTGGTCCAGCCCCCACCACTCTCACTGACTGCACCACCCCGTGCTCCCTCTCAAACCGTGCTCAGACACGCTGGCCTCCTTGCTGCCCTCCAAGTGCACCAGGTAAGACCTGTCTCAGGACCTTTGCAAAGCCGTTCCCTCCTCCCCAGAGACCTGCATGGCTGGTTCCTCACATGATTCAGGTCTCTGCTCAAAGGCCACCTTTTCATACACCCCCACGAAGAAACTCCTCCCAGCCCTCTCCCCACACCCTGCTCTCCTTTCCTGGGGCACTAGTCACCACCCTCATTGCAGGACTTGCCCTGTGTCCATTATTGGAATCTCTCGCAGTAGAGTGTAGGGAACGCAGAGGCACAACGACCAGGCTTGGGCTCAGCTCAGCACTGTACTCCCAGGGCTGGACTCACAGGAGATGCTCAGTGATCGTGAACGAGTGAATGCTGCCACCGACGGAGGAGAGCATGAGTGCTAGCTGCAAAGCAGGAGTCACTGGCCCTTCTTTTTCATGTGATGATGGCTCAGCTAAGCAAGGGGACTGAGTTACCCAGAGTCACACAGCAGCAAGGGGACCTGGGCTAGGAACCCAAGTCTGTGTGCCTGTAGGCCCAGGGGTGGGGAGTCAGCTGGACCCAAGTGTGGGTGCCTCCCAGGATGGGACCAGGCCCGTGGTGATGGAGGGCAGGTGGGAGGTCAGAACACGGGGTCAGACAGCATGAGGTGGCTGTTGCCCTGGGTCTGGGGGTGCCCATAGAGGGAGACCGAGGGCTGAGGTAGGACCCCACATGGACTTCACTATAGGACTTGGAGCAAAAGCTTAGACCCCCAGAGTGGGGAGGGGGCTTGTAGAGACTATCTCAGGGCTAGGGTTGGCCAGGGTGGGCTGGCCCCAAAACTTTCCAAGCCCCATACACATGATTTATGGAGCTGGGCTCCTGACATGACCCTATCCTGCCGGGATGGGATTGGGCCGGACCAGCGTAAGAGATGGCATGTCAAGAGAGAGGGTGTCAGCAGAGGCCAGAGCTGGAATCACACACCCTGCCAGAGGGACTGTCAGCTCCCAGAGGGGCCATGGGGTCTCAATGGAGATGACGGGAATTGGCACCAAGTGGAAACAGTGCCCAGTGCCAGGATGACAGACAGGCACATCTCCCTGGGAGATGGAGAGGAAAGACCAAAATGAACCAGCTCAGAATGACCTGACCGGGAGGGACTGGGGACCCGTCCCAGATTCGAGCCTCGGGGACTGTGGGCAGAGTTAGCAGGACCTGAAACAGCAGCCTGGCCGGGGTGGAAGGCAGCTGCCCTCTCCCGTTCCTGCTCCTGCATATATGCGCCTTCCTCAGCTTCCTCATCCCTGAGACAGGACAGCGACCCCAGCCTTGAGGGGGGTGGTGTATGTGTCCTAGGACGTATGAAAGGTGTCATCACAGTTCCTGACCCACAGTCGGAGCTCAAACCATGGTTATCCTACAGTTTCCTTTGGTCCCCCCAGAGAACATCGCTTCACTCCTAGAAGCCTCTGGCTCCCTTTGGAGAACTCATGTTCCAAAGCACCTGCAGGAGCGGGGCTTGGGTGTCAACTCCAGGTCTGTGCTTGAGGCCCGAAGTGAACCAGGTGTGATTCTGCCTCAGGAGTCCCACGACTGGTGGAAGGGGCCTGCAAGCAAAT
Organism: Oreotragus oreotragus; assembly: GCA_006410675.1. NCBI lineage: Eukaryota > Metazoa > Chordata > Mammalia > Artiodactyla > Bovidae > Oreotragus > Oreotragus oreotragus. Next base: position 273,262 of record SJYX01018695.1, read on the forward strand.
TAATGATGACATTGAATTCCAGTCCCTTTGAATCTATTCAGGACATGCAGACCCCACCCTGCAGCTGTGGATTCAGTCCTTGACCACTTCACTCCCTGGGAGCCAAGGCCAGTGAACAAGGGGCATGACCCAGTTCAGAAACTCTGCAAACTGTGGGCGTGGGCTCTGGAGTCAGACCTGGGTTCTTCCTCTGGCTGGGAAAGCACCCCAACTTCTCTGAGCCTTAGTCTCTTCTGCTGTGAAATGGGTGCCCCCTGGACTGCGCAACTGGTGGCAAGGGGATGAGATTAAAGCCCCGAACGCTGAGTGAGCCCGTGCCTGTCGGGTGGTGAGGGCTCTTACAGGTCCCAGCCTTTCTCGGGAAGTGAGAAGCCTGAGCCCCCCAGGTGGGCACATAGGCGGGGGAGGGCAGGGCAGCGGATGAGCGTGGGAAGCAGAAGGGCAGTGCCACACCAGCAGAGCCTCCTCCACTGTGGGGACACCGTGGGGAGACTGGTGCCCTTAAAAGCAGGACAAGCCTGCCACCCAGTGCCGCTAGGTGCCACCACAGCGGCCGGGCCAAGCAGCCACCTCGCCTGGCCCCAGCTCCATACCCCCTCGCTCGGGCCTGGGCCTGGGAACTACAGTGGCCTTCAGGGAGCTGATGACCCAAGGCTGCCACTGCCAATCCTCACTTGAGAAGTCACCCTCACATCTGATTCTCCAAACAACTCACAAGTCCCCAGGGAGGCCTAAGACTCCAGGCAGGAAGCCCAGCAGGTGGCAAGAAGGTCCTGCGTGGTTGGAGTGACTCCCAGTAGGAAATGACTGAGGATCCAGAGTGGCTGCTTCCTAAGGCGGCTCAGTGGTAAAATAACCCACCTGCCAGTGTTGGAGACTCAAGAGTTGTGGGTTCGATCCCTGGGTTGGGAAGATCCCCCGGAGAAGGGAATGGCAACCTACTCCAGTATTCTTGCCTGGGAAATTCCATGGACAGAGGACCCTGGCAGGCTACAGCCCATAGGGTTGCAAAAAAAGCTGGACACAAATGAGTGGCTAAACCATCCACATTCTTTAAATTTTAATTTTTCTTTTCTTTTCTTTTCTTTTTTTTGGCTGCACCATGCAGCTTGTGGGACCTTACTTCCCTGACCAGGGATCAAACCCACGCCTCCTACACTTGAAGTGTGGAGTCTTAAGCACTGGTTCTCCAGGGAAATCCTACTCTTATTTTATGATTAATATTGCCCAGAACTGTTATAGGACTTTGAGACACATTATCTCATTAATGCTCACTCTCTGACCTGTGACCTAGGAACCATCACTTCCCCCACTTAACAGATGAGGAAACTGAGGCACGGAGAGGTGAAGTCATTGGTCCAGCATCATGGAGCCAGGAAGAGTCAAAGTAGGGATTTGAACCCTGATCCTGGCCTGAGCTTCTAAGCTGCAATAACACAGAGGCTTCTGGGTCTTACAAGCTTCTTCAGATCACTAATACAAATCCTGGAGGAAAAGACAGTTTCTTGAAAAAAAAAATTTTTTTTTAAAGGTCTGTTAAGAACCAGTTCCATACATCGCTTCTTTAGTCATCCTTTATCAATAGTGGGTCGCTGAGGGTCGGACAAGACTGAGCAACTTCACTTTCACTTTTCACTTTCATGCATTAGAGAAGGAAATGGCAGCCTACTCCAGTGTTCTTGCCTGGAGAGTCCCAGGGACGGGGGAGCCGTGGTGGGCTGCCGTCTATGGGGTCGCACAGAGTCGGACACGACTGAAGTGACTTGGCAGCAGCAGCACAAATAGTTCTATAATTCTAAAGGAGACAGAGGGGGCGGAAAGAGGGAGGCCGCCCCCCAGCAGGACTGGCCCGCCAGGGCTTGTGGAGGGAGTGCTGGCTCTGACTCTCTGCCCTCTCTTTGGCCCGTTTTCTCCCTCAGCAGGGTCCTGTCCCCATCCTCAGCCTTCCCCCCTCTTGCTTTTTAAACACTTGCTCTTGGGAAAAGTCCTGTTCAATGGGTCAAAAAAGAAAGGGGCTTTCCTGGTGGTCCAGGTGTTGGGACACTGAGCTTTCACTGCAGGGGGCACAGGTTCAGTCTCTGGTTGCGGAATTAAGATCCCACATGCTGCACACAGACAAAAAATATGGGGAAATAAGAGTGATGGGATATAGGCTTTAAAGGCAGAATTCCAGGCAGAAGGTGGGAGGCAAGAGAGAGGAAGACAGAATGAGAAGAGCAGGCCAACAGAGAGGAAGGGAGTCTGGGGTTTACTGAGCACAGACTTGGCTCCAGACACATTCTCACATCCCTTTATGTGAGCCCTGCTGTCAGCCTATGGAATGGGCACTGCTGCTGCTGCTGCTGCTGCTAAATCACTTCAGTCATGTCCGACTTTGTGCGACCCCATAGACAGCAGCCCACCAGGCTCCCTCGTCCCTGGGATTCTCCAGGCAAGAACAGTGGAGTGGGTTGCCATTTCCCTCTCCAATGCATGAAAGAGAAAAGTGAAAGTGAAGTCGCTCTACTCCCATTTAAAAGATGACAGGACTGAGGCTCCCAAGGGTGCAGGGACTAGTGTGAGGTCACCCACTAGGAAGTGCTAGAACCAAGACTCATACCCAGTCTCTTCGACTTCCTGTGTGGCGTTCACTGAGTGTTCTCTGAGCCCTGGAGTGAGCCTCGGGCATGCTGGGAGCTGGGGTGGGGGACGTGGGCAGATAAACGAGACCTAGCTCCTGGCCTTCAGCAGCCTGGGCTGAAGCCTCATGTCCAGTGAGGCTCCGGTGCCTGGACTCCTAGTTCAGACTGGGCCAGTCCTGGCTTTTGGACTATTGGAATACGGAATATTACACACCCAGCAGAAAGATTCTTAAGACAATGCTCTTCACTTGGACACTAAAAATCTAACAAAGGAAGAAGTGGAGCTCATGTTTAAAAAAAAAAAAAAAAGAGGTGAGATTCAGTGTTCTAAGTGACTCTGCCTTGATTAGCTGTGTGATCTTGGGCAACAATCATTCTTGGCTAAGTTTCTTCATCTGTAAAATGGGTCAATGCCTTGGCTCAGGCTACTCCAGAAGGCTGGGGAATAACATAACATATATGTAAGCAATCTGTAAGTTGAAAAGCATTTCACTACACAGATGATATCACACTAATAAAGAATCATTGACGGCTTTCTGAATCTCTCCTGTCAGTGGAGCTGCTTGTAAGAACTTGATTGTTGGACTATGAGAATCTGAGAGTGGCCTGGACCTTGGTGGCCCTCACAGGGGCTCAGAAACATTGCAGAAGTGTTGATGCTCCCCAGCTCCCATCATCAAAAATGCTGCTACTGCTACACTCTCCAGTGCAGTAGGCATCTCCTCCAGTTTTGTAGGTGGAAAAACTAAGGTCAACTTGCCTCAGCCTGTAAGCCCCTGACTCCAGACACACCAGATTCCCTGCCTCTTTCTACACCTCCTCCCACTCTTCCCCTCTCCCCAACCCCATCCTTCACAAGGATGAAGACAAGAGGCAAAGCTGACATGAAAAGGCAGCCCAGTGGCTTAGGACCAAGATCCCAGAGAGCAGAGACCTCATTTATAAAACCAAAGAGAGTCCTGAGGAAAGTTAATTGAAGTGAACGAAATCCTGAAGAATTTAGCACTCAATTTGAGAGGCTATTTTTGGCTGAACCAAGATGAAAAGACAAAAGAAAGTGCACCAAAATTGAAGAGAAACTAATTTGGAAGACATAATAGGGAGCAAACTTCTCAAATTTCCTCAGCGCCCGGGAGACGTGATTATTCAGGAAATAATTAGATGCTATCCTGGGGGTAATAAAAGCTAAAAATGAAGAGGAAAGAAATTGAAAACTGCCAGAAAGGTCATGGGCTGCTCTCAATTTTTTTTTTTTTTCCTTTACAGATTTGAAGATGCAAGAATTAATTTGCAAAAGAACAATAAAGCAGTACAAACTAATCAGAGAGGAAATTGAGTTGGGAGGATCTAAACACCTTGCCCATCTGTTCGGGATGACTCTGCTGGGAAAGGTAGAGCTAGGTGTGTCCAGAGTCTAAAAAGGATGGCAGTCCCTCCTGAAGGTGCTGGAGGCACACAGAACCTTGACACTGCCCCAAAGCTGAACTGCCCCTGACCTGAGGGCTCAGCACACTTCTGTAAAGAGCCCAATAGTGAATATCTTCAGTTTCGAGGGCCAGATAATCCTGCAACTAAATTCTACTGGCGTAGCACAAAGGCAACAGCAGTGAGAATGTCAATAAGTGGGTGTGGATGTGTTCCAAATAAAACTTTATTTATAAAAACAGACAGCAGGCTGGATTTGGCTTTCTGGTGATAATCTGTTCCATCCCACCTGAATTAGCACACCTGGTCTTCTTATTTGCAGTCTAATCCTGCTTCTGTTTACACAAAAACACTGCCCATTCGATACAACATGCTTTCTAAAACCCATCTAATAGTAATAATGATAATGATGATAAAAAAGATAGCTGCTAGCACAGAATCGCAGAGTGTCTGGTATATGCTAGTTGTGGTTCTTGGCACTTCAATAACACCTACTATCTTCACAGTGACCTTTATGAGGTAGGTACAATTTTACAGACGGGTACTGATGCCCAGAGAGGTGAAGTAACTTGCCCAAGGTCACACAGTCAGTGAGGGTCAGAGGCAGCATTTGAACTCACAGTACAGCTCCAGAGTCCATGCCCTTGGCCACTATGATTTACTGCCTCTAATAAGTTTGGGTCCAGATTCTTCAGGAGCTTCCCACTGCCTTCCCACTTCCCAAACCCAGCACACAATGCTCAGCACACAATGGCATCTGTGACTTAGTATTACATCTCACCTCTCTAGCCTCATCTTCCTCCAAGCCTCACCCTTGCCCCATGCATCAGAACTGCTTGAAGAAAGCTGTATCTCCATGCCTTTATTCATGCTGTTCCCTCTGCCTGTGACTCTCTTCTCCTGCACTAATATCTGTTCTACCTTCCAAACTCAGCACAAGTGTCACCTCGAAACAGGTGTCTGTTCCAGGTTGATCAAGTCACTTTCCCTCTTTGGGTCCTAGTTTCAATGCCTTCAATGTAATTGGTGGAAAGTAGGGGAATGACTGATTCCCTAATAGCCATTAACACTTTAGTATAAATTAGACTATCTGATTAGCTTAGTTTCCTAGAAGCATCTTTTTTTTTTAAGATTTTTTTGATGTGGACCATTTTTAAGATCCCCTGGAGAAGGAAATGGCAATCCATTCCAGTACTATTGCCTGAAAAATACCATGGACAGAGGAGCCTGGTAGGCTACAGTCCATGGGGTCACAGAGTCAGACACGACTGAGCAATTTCACTTTCTCATTTTTAAAGTCTTTATTGAATATGTTAAAACATTGTTTCTGTTCCATGCTTTTTGGGGATATTTGCTCCAAGGCATGTGTGGGCTTCCCTGATGGCTCAGACAGTAAAGAATCTGCCTGCAATGCTGGAAAGCTGGATTCGATCCCTGGATCAGAAAGATCTGCTGGAGAAGGGAATCGCTACCCACTCCAGTATCCTTGCCTGCAGAATTCCATGGACAGAGAAGCCTGGTGGGCTATAGCTCACAGGGTCGCAAAGAGTTGAATACGACTGAGTGACTAACACACACACGTGGGATCCCAGACCAGGTATCCCAGTTTCCTGATCAGGGATGGAACCCACACCCCCTTGGAAGGTGAAGTCTTAACCACTGGACCACCAGGGAAGTCCCGCTAGGAGCATGTTGAAGGAATGAGATACAGAAGAAATAAGCCCAAGTGTAGGAGAGGAAAAGATTGTTCATCATATGGCTCGACTTAGGTTGAAAGTTTTGATTCTACCCAAACAAGCCTGACAACTTCTCTCTCCAGCCTATATTCTTCTAGGGCACTGAGCTCTGTCAGACTGAGCCCTGAGCTCTGTACCTGCTTAAGGAGAGCAACTGTTTCACCAGAACCCAGATTCCTTAACTCCAAGAATAGTGTGACTTTTTTCAACCCCATACTGCATAAAGAGCTGCACTTGTCAGGATAGGCAGCTTGATTAAAACATCCCTTCACGATGCCAACTCCTGCTCTAATTCCAATCCTCCAAGGAAACTTTGACCTATAAATCGGTTTTCATCCATAAATCTGATTCAAATTATTCCCCAGTGCATTACTCAAGAAAATTTTTTTTACTCTTTCACGCATTCTTTCATTTCAAAGTAACTTTGAACTAGTAGTGTTAACTCTGATTCTAGCATATTTTCCTTCTGTCTTCTATCCATCCATCCTCCTATACAGAAAGATAGACAGACAGACAGACAGACAGATATGGCTGCATCAGGTCTTACTGTGGTGCTTGGGCTCTCTAGTTGTGGCACATGGGCTTAATTGCGCTGTGACATGTAGGATCTTAGTTCCCTGACCAGGGGTCGAACCCATGTCCTTGGCATTGGAAGGCAGATTCTCAACCACTGAACCACGAGGGAAGTCCCCATCCATCCTTCTTTCCATTTCTTCTTCCACCCATCTGACCTCCCATCTATTCTCCATCCATCCTTTCTTTCATCCATTCTTCCTTTCATCCTTCCCCCTACCCATCTTTCTATCCAACCTTCCTTCCATCCATTTCACCATTCATTCACTCAAAAACTGATTGGGTGCCCGCTGTAAGCCTGGCCCATTACTGGGGCTCAGTGGTCAGTGTCGCACCCACAGAAGGACCTGGCCTCTTGGGGCTTACCACAGGAGAGGGAATGTACGGGAAGAAGCGTGTTCTCCTTCTGTCTAAGCATCTCTCCTCCCGTGCCATTGTTTCCATGAAGTGCCGGGTCCCGTTACCTGGAGGCACTTGAGGCCCTGCCTGCTCAGGCTCACTCTCCCTCACCTCTTACCCTACATGAGCCTCAGGGGGCTGTGTCTCCTCCACCCCTGCCACACTTCCCTTTCTAGGTGAACTCATATGCCTCACTTCAGTCCCTTCACCTCATTCTTTCCTGCCCTCTGCAGCCCCTGGCCTTTCCATTCATCACCCCACTAATTAGTTTCACATTCCTGTCTATATGACGTTTATATTCAGCAACTCCTTCTCTGGTCTGAGTCCCTGGGACTCTGGTCTGGACGCTTGAATAGCTGCCTCACTTATCTCTCTCGCTGCCCTGAAGTCTTAACAGGATAGCCAAGGTTCTCCATATAAAAGGACAATCAGGCATTAATATCTGTCTGCTCCAAACCCTCCACTGGAGCCCATTTCACTCCACATAAAATCTGAAGTCCTGACACAATCCCACCAAGCCCCATAGGACCCCTGACTTTCCTGTTGCCCTCCCCCAAACCCCACTCCTACCCCAGGGCCTTTGCACGTAGATTCCTCCCACTTGGAGGCCTCTCCTTTCAGCTTTCCCATGGTTTACTCTCCCTTCATTTGGGGACTTACTCAAGCATTCCTCGGGCTTCCCTGGTGGCTCAGATGGTAAAGAATCTGCCTGCAATGAGGAAGGCTCAGGTTCGATCCCTGGGTCGGAAAGATCCCCTGGAGAATGGAATGCCAACCCACTCCAGTATTCTTGCCTGGAGAATTCCATGGACAGAGGAGCCTGGCGAGCTACAGTCCATGGGGTCGCAAAGAGTCAAACACGACTGAGTGACTAACACACACACACACATACCCCTCATCAGCAAGGTTTTCTCAAACCACCACCACAGAATAACACCCCAGCCTTCATCACTCACTATCTCATTTCCCTGCCTTATTTTCTCTCATGACATTTTCTACCACTGGGCACACAATATATTTGTGTATCTCTTTGTTGCTGTCTTCTCCCATCAGGATGAAAACCCCTGAAAACAGGGGCCTTTTCTGGTTTTGATCACTGCTCTACCTGCAGCATCTCTCACAATGCCTGGCATAAAGTAGGGACTTGACACCTCCCTGGAATGAATGAATGCAGGGATGAATAAATGTCTCCCTCTCCAGTGAATCTCTCCCCTCAGGCTGCAAACATGTCCAAGCCTCTATTTTTTAAAACAAATTAAACAAAATAAAACCCCCCTTGCCTATGTAGCTTATCACCTTTGTTTTTCCTTTCACCACCAACCAGAGGCAGAACTTTTTTTCCCATAATTGCTATCAATGTGCACGGACAGTTTGGAGCTCCCCTTTCTCAACTCACCACCCCTGTATATGCTGACTGATGTTCTGGATTCAAGGTGGCTTGGGGGGAAGGCTTCCCATAAGTCTCCAACTCTGGATCCACTTCCCAGCTTTTGCTACATCCTTAACACTCCCTTTACACTCTTTGATTCAGTATCTTTCTTGAAACAACTCATCTATTTATTCAAGCAAGGTTATTTGAAAAGATCTTATAATGCAACCAGAAATGGAAAATCTGGGTGACTAATCATAATTGAGATGCAACCGCAAAAATAAAATGAAAACAAAGGGATTAAATTCTAGATGGAGGCTGTCACTTGCTGGGGGCTCTGGGCTAGAATGTCCCTCACCTCCTTTGTTCTTTGTGGAAAAAGAGCTCAGAGGGACATCAGAGACGCTGTGTCAGGCCTGTCCCATGGTGACTGCCGTAAACAGTGTTGCGCTGGATCTTGGAAGTTAGTGAAGAGAGATCTCAAGACACGTATCACTTAGCCTGTAACCATTTTCCAGTGCATACGTATATCAAATCAAAGTGCTGTATACTTTAAATACATACAATGTTATTTGTCAGTTATGTCTCAATAAAGCTGGGAGGAAAACAGGACCTGGGAGTTCCCTATTAGTTGGAGTCACCAGGACTGGAGGAGGACCTGGGAAGTGCCAGACATTCTCAGCATCTCTTGATGGTATTTAATGTCCCTGAATTTATGGCACTTAATGTCCTGCCTGCGTGACCTCCCCCAATGCAAACTCACTTTCTGAGTGAGGCATAAGCCTCCCCCTTTGGAAGATTCTAGAATGGTGGAAAGGGAGCTGGACTGTGAGTCACCCTGAGGCCAGTCCTTGCCCCGTTCCAGACCCGCAAGCAATCTCAGAGAACTCACTTCTCTCTCCAGAATGTGCTTTCCATGCCATTAACAGTAGGAGTTGATATTGAGCATTTTAGACATTTATAATCCGCTGAGACCTTATGTTTATCATTTTAGTGATAAATTTAATATCCCACTAAATTAATATATCACAACTCACTTAACCCCATCATGAGACATTCATATAGTCTTTGGCCTTTCACAGCTCTAATTCACACTGTTATAAATGTGTTTTCCCATTATACCAGCATTTTCCCTATTTCTGAGTTATTGCATAGGATAAATGTCCAGAACTGGTATTTCTAGACTGAAGCATGTGGGTCTAATCCTCTCTGGCCAACGACCCTCCTGCAGGCTTGGACCACTTCAGAACCACACACACAGAACCAGGGAGTGGCTCTGGGAACTGACTGGAAGTATTAGCAGCAAGGATATCCCCTTTAGACATCTTCAACACATGGAAGTTTAGGAAGATGTGAATTTAAAGGGAAGAGCTAGTCCGTCTTCAAGCAAATTGGTGATGTGGCTCAGAGCAGACCCCTTGAAAGCCCCAGGGGCCTCAAACCTTCCCCTTCCTCTTGGTTCCTCCTTCTCCCCAATTGTCTGATGCCTGGAACAAAGGGTTCTGGAGAAAGAAACTTTTCCCCCTTGCGTTTTCTCCTGTGGACCTTGTCACATCACCCGCTTCCCTCTAATGAAGAGGCCCACAGCCTGGGTGTCTCTTATACCCACCAAGATGGAAATCTGAAACTTCACCCTTTGAGATCTCTGTGGAAGTCTGGGGGCACCTTATTCTTGGTTTTGAAGAAGGAGTTGTGTTTCTTCTACATGAGTTCTCAGCTTCATCCAGCAGCAGATCATATTGACACTACCGTCCTCCTGAGGGACACATGTCAGCTCCAAGGGCAGAGATTTGCATCTGTCTTATTCACAGCTGTGGTTTCCAAATCTAGAGCAATTCCAGGTACAGAGTGGCAGATCAGCACATACTTGTTGAAGGAATGGCTATTGCAACCAACTTCCTCCACTTTGAGTTGCATCTGGTGTAGGAAGTGGGTTCGAGCCATTCCACATCATATCATTTCAGCTCCAATGGGCATGACGATGATCTAATAACATGGCAGCTTATGAAGAAATACAGTGTTTCTAGTCTGAAGAAATGTAGGATTATTCAAGTTCAAATCCAGACTAAATACAGTGAAGTCACTGAGAATCATTTTTTTAAGAAGATGATTAGAATGTGATCCTTTCTGCCCCTGGAGGAAGTGGATATTCATTCTGAGAAGAAAGAGAAAAGAAAGAGAAAGGAGAAAGAGGGGGAAAGAGAGAGAGTGAAAGATGAAAGGGAGAAGAGACAGGTAAGAGAGGAGAATATGTGACTCAATGAACAAATGCAATCTAAGAATAGAAAGTTTAAAAGTTCCAGACCTATGTTGAAAACATTTGTTCACTAAGTCAGTTTTCAATATTGGCAGGGAAAAGTAAAACAAGGTTTTAAAAATTGGGTTTAAAGCCAATTATTAGGTTTCTGAATGCATTCCAGGGTGGTGTGGCAGAGCTGCCCCCGAGCCCTGAGCCCCGCTGTCAGGAACCTGGGCGGAGGAGCCAGCCTCCAGGGCAGGGAACCAACAACAGAGCCAGGTCAGGACCCTGGAGAGCAGCGAGCCTGCAGGAGGCTGGGAGGTGCTCAGCTTGCCCAGCAAGGCAGGAGAAAGAAGGCTCCTTCCCCCAAAGCCCTTCTGAGGATTAAGGATTGGACCCCTTTCCCTCCTCACCGGGGCCCTGAGGCTGGGGGGTGTGGAGACTAAAAATCGGAACCGTGGAGCTGAAAAGTGATTGTCATGGCTCTCCTTCTGAGATTCCAGCCTCAGATCCAACTACATCACGGATCACTCCTCACTGCTGGCTTCTGGGTTCTGTGTGTACTTGATTCTAGACACCATGGGTCCCCTACTCTGCCCATAGTATAGGTGAGAAAACTGAGCTTCAGAAAAGTGAAATCAAAGTCACCCTGAGAAGATGCCTCACATTCTGAAGGGGAGGCAGATGTGCAAAAAAGATTTGGGGGCCTGTCAGATAATGACTGCTCCTCAGAGGGCAGTCCTGGACCCTTGGGGGTTCACAGATATCCCTGTCTGATGGTCCCAGAGCAGTGGTTCACAAAGATGCTAGATTCTAAAGTTCTTTGTATGTCACTTTATCTTGCCTTTCCCCTTTTCCCTTTAGAAAGCCTACAACAGAGAAGCTAAGTAAAAACCAGCAAGTGGTTTACGTTCCATAAGGAACACTTGCTGTGCTTGTCCAGGTTCCTTGCCGGTTGAACAACTTATGAAAGCTCACACTGCCCCGAAATTTTCTTTGGTTCTGGTCTGGATAAAGCTGAGTCCCTTCTGGAGCTCAAAGCTGGGCAGCAGTCAGCAGTGAGTGCAGGGAAAGCTAGGGGGCGCTGGTGACCACAGCAGTGCCAGGTGGCTGGACCCTGACGCGGGCTCTGAGGCTAGAATCACAGTACGGCTTAGGGAGAGAAAATGCTGAAGAGGTCAAGGCAAGCACACCAGTTGCTGACCTAGTGCTGTGGACAGGGGCCGCTCTGAGCCCACAAGAGAGTCATGTCTCAAAGCAAAGCCATCAGTGCTGGTCTTCAGGGGCCTGTGGGGTGCTGTTGAGTGTCTGGCCCTGGGTCTCATCCCACTGCATGTTATGAGAGGTATAACATGAAGAGACTTGTCTCTGGGTGTCCCCTCCTCTAGGCACGATGAGGTCAGAAACTCCACTCATGCAGATGACAGTCTTTCTTTTGCGTTGAGTCTTGCTTTTCTCTTAGTGCTTCTTCGGAAAGCAACCAGCACCTCCTAGATAAGACGTCCAGGGCTGGGTCTCTAACCTTGGGGAGTGGGATAGTGCACTAGTCAGGATACTCCAGAGAAACAGAACCAATAGGACACAGAGATGGAGAGTATATACACAGATATAGATAGACAGGATGTTCTATCTGTATATTTATCCTTCATTTACATAAAATATATATGTATATACACCTATATATGACAGATAGATAACAGATAGATACATGTCTATTGATTCTGTTTCTTTGGAGAATCCTGACTAGTGCACTATCCCACTCCCCAAGGCTAGAGACCCAGCCCTGGAAGTCTTTTATCTTGGAGGTGCTAGTTATACCGTCTATACGTGTGTGTGTGTGTGTGTGTGTGTGTGTGTGTGTGTGTGTGTGTGTGTGTGTGTGTGTGTGTGTGTGTGT